>JAUMJK010001827.1:0-76599 GCA_033558105.1 Coccyzus lansbergi
CTTTAACCCCCCCCAATCTTTGACCCCCCCAATCGTTGACCACCCAACTTTGACCCCCCCAAAAATTAACCCCTCAAACTTTGACCCCCCCAATCTTTGACCCCCCAATCGTTGACCACCCAACTTTGACCCCCTAAAAAATTAACCCCTCAAACTTTGACCCCCCCAATCTTTGACCCCCCAACTTTAACCCCCCCAAAAAATTAACCCCTCAAACTTTGACCCCCCCAATCTTTAAACCCCCCCAAACTTTGATCCCCCCAACCCTTAACCCCCAAACTTTAACCCCTCAAAACTTTGACCCCATAAGCTTTGACCCCCCCAATCTTTAACCCCCCCAACTTTGCCCCCCAAACTTTAACCCCTCAAACTTTGACCCCCCCAAACTTTGACCCCCAAACATAACCCACACGAAACTTTGACCCTCTCAAACTTTAACCCCCACAAACTTTGACCCCCTCAAACTTTAACCCCCACAAACTTTGACCCCCAAACTTTAACCCCCCAACCTTTAACCCCCTCAAACTTTGACCCCCCAACCTTTGACCCCCAAACTTTCACCCCATCAAAACTTTAAACCCCTCAAACTTTGACCCCCCCAATCTTTAACCCCCAAACTGTGACCCCCAATCTTTAACCCTTGCCAATCTTTAACCCTTCCCAACCTTTGACCCCCCAAATTTTAACCCCTCAAACTTTGACTGCCCCAAACTTTAACCCCCCCAACTTTAACCCCAAAAAAAATTAACCCCCAACCTTTGACCCCCCTCAACCTTTGACCCCCAAAAACTTTAACCCCCAAGCTTTGACTCCCTCAAACTTTAACCCCCTAGACTTTGACCCCCCCCAAAATTTAACCCCCAAACTTTGACCCCCCCCTCAACCTTTGACCCCCCCAAACTTTGACCCCCCAAACGTTGACCCTCCCCAAACCTTAACCCCCTCAAACTTTTAACCCTTTTTGTTTCCCCCCCAGCTCTGGAAGCAGCCAAAGTCCCTGAGAAGGAGCCGGAGGCCTCGAGCAGCCGCGACGTCGAGATGCTGGAAGCTTCCGAGGGGACCGAGTGACCCCAGAGGCTCCCCAGTAGCCCCAGTGCCCCCCTCCAGTATCTCCAGTGCCTCCTCACTGCCTCCCCCCAGTATCCCTAGTGCCCCCCCAGTGCCTCCCCCAGTGTCCCCAGTGTGACTCCAGTACATCCCGGCTGCCTCCCCAGTGTCCCCAGTACATCCCCAGTATCCTCAGCCCCTCCCCAGTGTTCCCAGTACATCCCCAGTGCCTCCACGGTACATTCCCAGTATCCCCAGTACATCCCCAGTATCCCCAGTACATCCCAGTGCCTCCACGGTACGTTCCCAGTATCCCCAGCCCCTCCCCAGTATCCCCAGCCCCTCCCCAGTATCCCCAGTACATCCCCAGTATCCCCAGCCCCTCCCCAGTGTTCCCAATACATCCCCAGTGCTTCCACGGTACGTTCCCAGTATCCCCAGCCCCTCCCCAGTATCCCCAGTACATCCCCAGTATCCCCAGCCCCTCCCCAGTGCCCCCAGTACATCCCCAGTGCTTCCCAAGTACATTCCCAGTGTCCCCAGTACATCCCCCGTTATCCCCAGCCCCTCCCCAGTGCCCCCAGTACATCCCCAGTGTCCCCAGCCCCTCTCCAGTGTTCCCAGTACATCTCCAGTGTCCCCGGCCCCTCCCCAGTGTTCCCAGTACATCCCCAGTGCCCTCCACGGTACGTTCCCAGTATCCCCAGTACATCCCCAGTATCCCCAGCCCCTCCCCAGTGTGACACCAGTACATCCCAGAGCCCCCCAAGTATCCCCAGTGCCTCCTCCAGCATCCCCAGCCCCTCACCAGTGTTTCCAGCACATCCCCACTGTGACACCAGTGGCCCCAGTGCCTCAGTGTCCTCACCAGTACCTCCCCAGTGCTCCCAGTGGCCTCACCAGTCTGTTACTAGTGGCCCCAGTGTCCTCACCAGTATCCTCAGCCCCTCAGTGGCCTCACCAGTCCCTCCCCAGTGCCTCCCCAGTGTCTTCAGCTCCTCAATGTTGTCACTGACCCCTCACCAGTGGCCCCAGTATCCCCAGTCTCCTCTGCCCGTGTCCCCAGCAATAAAGAACTCTCTGTCCATCCGTCCTGTCTGTCTGACGGGCGGAACCACTTGAAGCCGGAACGGTTATATACAGCCCGTGGATTGGATGGGGGATTCGCAGTGGCGGCGATACCCGGGGCGGGGGCGGATTTGGCGGCGACACCCGGGGGGCGGCTTTGGCGGCGACACCCATAGGCGGAACCATTTCAAGCCGGAACGATCGTGCGAGAGCCGGGTTGTTTTTTTTCGCAAGGCGCTGTGCCGGCGTCACCGAGGGGGGCGTCTTTAGCGGTGACACCAGCGGGGGACACCGAAGCGGCCTGGGCCATGTCGGCCCTTTGCGACCCTCCCGGGGCCAACAGCCCCCCCAGACCCCCCCCTCAGGTACCGGGAACCCCTCCTGGGACACCCCCCGAGCCTATGGGGGTTCGCCCTCCCCACCCCCATCCCCTGCTGCCCCCCCAAGTCTCCCCTTTCCCCTCCAAATCCCTTCCCCCCCCCCCCCAAGTCTCCCCATCTCCCCCCATGGAGCATTTCTGGGTCTGGGGGTGACCCCTTAGCCCCTCAAATCTCCCCCTTACAGCCCTATCTCCCCCTCCCCAGCCCCACTGAGCACACGGGGATCAGGGAGGAAGGATTTGGGGCACCCCCAGACCCCCATCTCCCCCTCCTCAGCCTCTCTGAGCATCTGTGGGTCAGGGGGTGCCCCCAAATCTCCCCCTTAGACCCTCATCTCTCCCTCCCCAGCCCCACTGAGCCCATAAGGGTCATGGAGAAAGGACTTGGGGCACCCCCAGCCCCACATCTCTACCCCCTACCCCCCCGGACCCTTTCTCCCAGACCCCCAACTCCCCCTCCCCAGCCCCACTGAGCACCTGGGGGTGTCCCCTAACCCCCCAGATCTCCCCCTTAGACCCCCATCTCCCCCTCCCCAGCCTCACAGAGCACACGAGGGTCAGGGAGGAAGGACTTGGGTGACCCCCAGACCCCCAACTCCCCCTCCCCAGCCCCACTGAGCACACGAGGGTCAGGGAGGAAGGACTTGGGTGACCCCCAGACCCCCATCTCCCCCTCCCCAGCCCCACTGAGCACATGAGGGTCATGGAGGAAGGACTTGGGGCACCCCCAGACCCCCAACTCCCCCTCCCCAGCCCCACTGAGCACATGAGGGTCATGGAGGAAGGACTTGGGGCACCCCCAGACCCCCAACTCCCCCTCCCCAGCCCCACTGAGCACACGAGGGTCATGGAGGAAGGACTTGGGTCACCCCCAGACCCCCAACTCCCCCTCCCCAGCCCCACTGAGCACCTGGGGGTGTCCCCTAACCCCCCAAATCTACCCCTTAGACCCCCAACTCCCCCTCCCCAGCCCCACTGAGCCCACGAGGGTCAGGGAGGAAGGACTTGGGTGACCCCCAGACCCTCGCCTCCCCCTCCCCACCCCCCCCCCCCAACCCTCCCTAGGTCTTACCCCCCCAATTTTTAACCCTTTCCTTCCCTCCCCCCACCAGCGCCCAGGAGCTGGCGCAGGAGCTGAAGGCCTTCCTGAGCGGGGTGGACCCCGTCCACGGCACCAAACTGTCGGCCAAGGCTCACGCCCGCTGCGCCCTCCTCCTCCTGCGCAGCCTCCCCCCGGCCCGGCACGCCGCCCTCCACCACCTCCGCTCCGTCTTCGACGAGCAGGTCTCTTCCTACCTCGTGGAACGAGAAAGCGCCGCCGCCGGCGGTGTCTCGGCGCCGACGTCGAATCGTGGAGGGACTGCAGGAGGATTGGAGGAGGTGGTGCGCGAAGTCCAAGGGGTCCTGGCGGAGTTCGTGGGCGCCAACCCCAAGGCCTGGGCCCCGGTGGTGTCGGCCTGGTCCATCGAGCTGATGGGGCAGCTGAGCAGCAAGTACGCCGGGCGGCACGGCGTCCCCCACGCCGCCTCCAGCCTCAACCAGCTCCTCCAGCTCTGGATGGCCTGCGCCGCCACCCGGGCCCTGATGGACATCTACAGCCAGTGCCTGGCGGCCATGATCGGCGGCTGCCCCGACGCCTGCGTGGACGCCCTGCTGGACACCTCGGTGCAGCACTCGCCCCACTTCGACTGGGTGGTGGCCCACATCGGCTCCTCCTTCCCCAGCACCATCATCAGCCGCGTCCTCTCCTGCGGCCTCAAGGACTTCTGCGCTCACGGAGGCGGCGCCGGCGGCGCCGATTCCCTCGCCGTCAACACCGACGCCAGACGAACCCCGAAAATCGCCTCCGTGGTGGGCATCTTGGGCCACTTGGCCTCGCGCCACGCGGGGAGCATCAAGCAGGAGATTCTACGCATGTTCCACGAGAGCTTAGGCCCCGCGCGGGACCCTCCGCAGCAGGCGGCCGTCCCCTTCCTCCTGCAATTAGCCGTCATGTCTCCCGCCTTGCTCGGCGCCGTCTCCTCGGAGCTGGTGGACTCTCTGCAACCCTCCGTCCTCAACCGGCTGCAGCAGCACTTGGCGCCGCTGCCTCGCCAGGACTTGGACGACATGGCGGGCGTCGTCGTCCGCCTGCTCTGCCAGAGCTCGGCCGGCGCCTTCCGCGCCCTCCAGTTCCTGGTGGCCACGGCCATGCCGGCCTCCGTCATCACCCCCCCCGGCCCCACCCTCCACGACGGGGTCCGCGAGGCCTGCGACCGCATCGTCCACCTCCTCCTCCTCCGCCTCCAGAAGCTGGTTTACGAGCGGCCCTGCCCTTCCTTGAGCGACTCGGCCCCGAGGCCCGTCCCGTTCCTGGAGGCCTTGCGGCCCCACCTGCGCGACCTGTGCCTGGAGACCCTGCGGCTGGAGCGCAAGCGCTTCCTGTGGCAGCACCGGCTGCTGGGCCTGCTGGCGCTTTATTCCGCCCCTCACGGCGCTTCCGAAGCGCTCTTCCACCTGCTGGCACTGGCGCGCGGCCCCGAGCAGCTGGGCCTGGCCACGCAGCTCTACGCCGTCCTGGCCTCGGGCCTCCGCGACCTCCTCCCGGCCACCGTGGCCACCTGCGTGGCTCAAATCCACGCCGGGCGGCTGCCGGACGCGCAGTTAGCGCAGCTCCTGCGCAACTTAGCCGCCGTCGTGCAAGGCGAAGGGGGCGAGGGCGCGGCGGCCATGATGGGCGCCCAGCTCGGGGCCGCCTTGGCGGGTCACCTCCACGATTTGGCGCGACTGCTGCTCCACCGGCAGCCCGAGGCGGCCGAGGCGGCCTGCGCGCTGCTCTCCGCGTGTCCCTTGCCGCGTTCCCTGCCTCCCGCGCACCTCTTCGCCGCCGTCCGCGCCGCCGTCCACCATTTCTTTTGGGTCTTGCGCCACCACCGCCGCCGCCGCCATCGTGAAATGGCGGATCTCGGCGCCAGCAGCCGCCTCCTGGTGCGACTCAGCGCCGTCTCTCCCGCGGCCGCCAAGGCCGTGCTGCAGCAGCTGGTGGAAGGAGCCCTGTGTGGCAGCAACGCCGAGCTCTTCGGAGCCGTCCCGGAACATTCCGGAAGGGAGGAGAGCGTCGCGACGGAAAACGGCGTCTCCGTCTCCCTGCTGGACGTCAACCGCCGCTTCACAAGCGCCGTCAGCTTCTCGGGCGGCGGCGTCTGGTCCGTCTTCCACGCGGGCGTCATCGGCCAAGGCCTGAAGGCCCCCCCGGAGGCCTCGGAGAAGCGGGAGAGCGAGGAGGTGGCGCGCAACTCCCAGGCCTTCCTCACCCTCCTCTTGCGCTGCTGCCGTGGAATCGCCCGAGGAGGGGATTCGGCGCCGGATTCTCCCGCCGGCGTCGTCCACCCCGAGGCGGCCAAAGCGGTGGCGGCGGCGCTGGTGGAGAGCGTGTGCCCCGAGGCGGGTGGGGAGCTGGCCTGGCCGCCCGAGGAGCAGGCCCGAGGGACGGTGGAGCGTGATCTGCGCATCTGCCGGCGTTTCCGCCGCCACCCCTTGCTCTTCCCCCTCCTGGGGTTGGTGGCCGCCGGGCGACCCGCTCTGTGCTACTGCTCCGTGCTCCTCCGCGGCCTCTTGGCTAGTTTGATGGCTTTTTGGGACGCCAGCCGGGAGAGCCGCACCTCGGCTTCTCCGTGGCACCTGCGGGCCTCGTGCGCCCTCGTGGCCTGCATGGCCGAAGGCTCCTTGTTGCCTCCGCTCTTGGGGAACGTGCACGAGCTCTTCCCCCGACTGGCGCCTTTCGAGGTGCACCTCCTCCTCCTCAGCGCGTGGGACTACTTGAGGGAGAACAGTCCTCTCCCGCAGAAGTTCACCTTCCAGCCCGACAGAGGCGTCTTCCTGCGCGACTTCTCCCGCGACGGAGACCTGGGGAAGCATCTGGCCGTGCTCCACAGCGTCCTCCACAACAACATCCAGCACTTGGGGCTCTTGGCCGCCAGGTTTCGCCCCTAAAGTTGTGAACGGGATGGGATCCGACCCCTTTTTGGCTTTTTTGGGGCTCCTGGACGGCAGGTTTCGTCCCTAAAAGTTGCTGACGGGATGGGATCCGACCCCTTTTTGGCTTTTTTTGGGGTTCCTGGACGGCAGGTTTCGCCCCTAAATTTGTGAACAGGATGGGATCCGACCCCTTTTTAGCTTTTTTGGGGCTCCTGGACGGCAGGTTTTGCCCCTAAAGTTGTGAACGGGATGGGATCCGACCCCTTTTTGGCTTTTTTGGGGCTCTTGGCCGCCAGGTTTCGCCCCTAAATTTGCCGACGGGATGGGATCCGACCCCTTTTTGGGTTTTTTTGGGGCTCCTGGACGGCAGGTTTTGCCCCTAAAAGTTGCCAACGGGATGGGATCTGACCCCTTTTTGGCTTTTTCGGGGCTCCTGGACGGGAGGTTTCACCCCTAAAGTTGTGAACAGGATGGGATCCGACCCCTTTTTGGCTTTTTTGGGGCTCCTGGACGGCAGGTTTCGCCCCTAAATTTGCCAACGGGATGGGATCCGACCCCTTTTTGGCTTTTTTGGGGCTCCTGGACGGCAGGTTTCGTCCCTAAAAGTTGCCGACGGGATGGGATCCAAACCCTTTTTTTTCTTTTTTTTTTTTCATGGAATCGACTGTTGGAATAAAAAGGAGGAGGAAGGAGAAGCTGTTGTGGGGTTTGAGGTTGGGACACGGGGGAGTCTCGTTAAACCTCATCCCTTTAGTCTCATCCCATGGATCCAGCCTGTTCCGATCCCTTTGGAGCCTCCCGACCCTCCGGCAGCTCCACACTCCCACCTAGCTCTGTGTCATCTGCAAACTTGCTCAGGGGGTTTGGGGGGAATGAAGGGGATTTGGGGGGATTTGAGGGGCCATGACGGGGATTTGGGAGGGAGTTTGGGGGGGATTTGAGTGGGTCTTGGGTGGGGCTTGAGGGGGATTTGAGGGGGATCCAGGGATGTTTAGGGAGGATTTGGGGGGGTCCAGGGGGGTATGAGGGAGATTTGTGGGGTTTGAGGGAGGATTTGAGAGGGTTTGGGGGTTGTTGAGGGGGATTTGGGGGGATTCGAGAGGCCATGACAGGGATTTTGAGGAGGAACGGGGGGCGTGGCCACAGCGAAAGAGCGCGATGAATAGCTGAGGGGAAGGGGGCGTGGCCACAGGGAAAGGGCGCTGTGATTGGCTGAGAGGGGGAAGGGGGCGTGGCCACGGGGGGAAAGCGCGCGGTGAATGGCTGAGCGGGAGAGAGAGAGGGCAGGCGCCAAAGGGGGCGTGGCCACGGGGGAAGGGCGAGTGAAAGGGGCGTGGCCAAAGCGGGTGATCCGCAGGCGGGAAGGAGCGGGAGCTCCGCCCCCTGAGCTCCCCTCAGCATCCTCAGAGCCTCTGAGGACACCCCAGACACCCCCAAACACCCCCTGGGTCTCCCCAAATGCCTCTAACTACACCTTGAGCACCTTCAGGCCCTTCCAAACACACTCAGACCCCTCCAAAGAACCCTAAGACCCCCCCTCAACACTCCTAGGACACATCCAGATCCCCCCCCCCCGCCCCAAGACCCCTGGAATGCCCCCTGCTCCCCCAAAGCATCCCTGGGGACTCCTCAGATCCCCCAAAAACACACCTGAGGCACCCCAAGACACCCCTAGGGCACCCCCAGACCCCTCTGAGGCATCGCTGGGACCCCTTGGACCCCCCAAACCCCACAAGAGCTTCTCCTTCCTCCTCCTTTTTATTCCAACAGTGGATTCCACAGGGAGAGGGGTCAGATCCCATCCCATTCCCACCCTGGGGGGGACAATCTAGGGCCCCAGGACCCTCCATATCCCACCCCAAACCCCACAACAGCTTCTCCCTTCTCCCTTTTATCGATTCCACATGAATCACGGGGTCAGATCCCATCCCACTCCCACCCAGAGGGACAATTTAGGGCCCCAGGACCCCCCGTGTCCCAACCTCAAACCCCACAACAGCTTCTCTTTCCTCCTCCTTTTTATTCCAACAGTCGATTCCATGAAAAAAAAAAAAAAAAGCAAAAAAAGGGTTTGGATCCCATCCCGTCGGCAACTTTTAGGGACGAAACCTGCCGTCCAGGAGCCCCAAAAAAGCCAAAAAGGGGTCAGATCCCATCCCGTCGGCAAATTTAGAGGCGAAACCTGCCGTCCAGGAGCCCCAAAAAAGCCAAAAAGGGGTCGGATCCCATCCCGTCGGCAACTTTTAGGGGCGAAACCTGCCGTCCAGGAGCCCCAAAAAAGCCAAAAAGGGGTCGGATCCCATCCCGTTCACAACTTTAGGGACAAAACCTGCCGTCCAGGAGCCCCAAAAAAGCCAAAAAGGGGTCGGATCCCATCCCGTTCACAACTTTTAGGGGCGAAACCTGCCGTCCAGGAGCTCCAAAAAAGCCAAAAAGGGGTCGGATCCCATCCCGTTCACAACTTTTAGGGGCGAAACCTGCCGTCCAGGAGCCCCAAAAAAAGCCAAAAAGGGGTCGGATCCCATCCTGTTCACAACTTTAGGGGCGAAACCTGCCGTCCAGGAGCCCCAAAAAAGCCAAAAAGGGGTCGGATCCCATCCCGTTCACAACTTTTAGGGGCGAAACCTGCCGTCCAGGAGCCCCGAAAAAGCCAAAAAGGGGTCGGATCCCATCCTGTTCACAACTTTAGGGGCAAAACCTGCCGTCCAGGAGCCCCAAAAAAAGCCAAAAAGGGGTCGGATCCCATCCCATTGGCAACTTTTAGGGACGAAACCTGCTGTCCAGGAGCCCCAAAAAAGCCAAAAAGGGGTCGGATCCCATCCCGTTGGCAACTTTTAGGGACGAAACCTGCCGTCCAGGAGCCCCGAAAAAGCCAAAAAGGGGTCGGATCCCATCCCGTTCACAACTTTAGGGACGAAACCTGCCGTCCAGGAGCCCCAAAAAAGCCAAAAAGGGGTCGGATCCCATCCCGTCGGCAACTTTTAGGGGCGAAACCTGCCGTCCAGGAGCCCCGAAAAAGCCAAAAAGGGGTCGGATCCCATCCCGTTGGCAACTTTTAGGGGCGAAACCTGGCGGCCAAGAGCCCCAAGTGCTGGATGTTGTTGTGGAGGACGCTGTGGAGCACGGCCAGATGCTTCCCCAGGTCTCCGTCGCGGGAGAAGTCGCGCAGGAAGACGCCTCTGTCGGGCTGGAAGGTGAACTTCTGCGGGAGAGGACTGTTCTCCCTCAAGTAGTCCCACGCGCTGAGGAGGAGGAGGTGCACCTCGAAAGGCGCCAGTCGGGGGAAGAGCTCGTGCACGTTCCCCAAGAGCGGAGGCAACAAGGAGCCTTCGGCCATGCAGGCCACGAGGGCGCACGAGGCCCGCAGATGCCACGGAGAAGCCGAGGTGCGGCTCTCCCGGCTGGCGTCCCAAAAAGCCATCAAACTAGCCAAGAGGCCGCGGAGGAGCACGGAGCAGTAGCACAGAGCGGGTCGCCCGGCGGCCACCAACCCCAGGAGGGGGAAGAGCAAGGGGTGGCGGCGGAAACGCCGGCAGATGCGCAGATCACGCTCCACCGTCCCTCGGGCCTGCTCCTCGGGCGGCCAGGCCAGCTCCCCACCCGCCTCGGGGCACACGCTCTCCACCAGCGCCGCCGCCACCGCTTTGGCCGCCTCGGGGTGGACGACGCCGGCGGGAGAATCCGGCGCCGAATCCCCTCCTCGGGCGATTCCACGGCAGCAGCGCAAGAGGAGGGTGAGGAAGGCCTGGGAGTTGCGCGCCACCTCCTCGCTCTCCCGCTTCTCCGAGGCCTCCGGGGGGGCCTTCAGGCCTTGGCCGATGACGCCCGCGTGGAAGACGGACCAGACGCCGCCGCCCGAGAAGCTGACGGCGCTTGTGAAGCGGCGGTTGACGTCCAGCAGGGAGACGGAGACGCCGTTTTCCGTCGCGACGCTCTCCTCCCTTCCGGAATGTTCCGGGACGGCTCCGAAGAGCTCGGCGTTGCTGCCACACAGGGCTCCTTCCACCAGCTGCTGCAGCACGGCCTTGGCGGCCGCGGGAGAGACGGCGCTGAGTCGCACCAGGAGGCGGCTGCTGGCGCCGAGATCCGCCATTTCACGATGGCGGCGGCGGCGGTGGTGGCGCAAGACCCAAAAGAAATGGTGGACGGCGGCGCGGACGGCGGCGAAGAGGTGCGCGGGAGGCAGGGAACGCGGCAAGGGACACGCGGAGAGCAGCGCGCAGGCCGCCTCGGCCGCCTCGGGCTGCCGGTGGAGCAGCAGTCGCGCCAAATCGTGGAGGTGACCCGCCAAGGCGGCCCCGAGCTGGGCGCCCATCATGGCCGCCGCGCCCTCGCCCCCTTCGCCTTGCACGACGGCGGCTAAGTTGCGCAGGAGCTGCGCTAACTGCGCGTCCGGCAGCCGCCCGGCGTGGATTTGAGCCACGCAGGTGGCCACGGTGGCCGGGAGGAGGTCGCGGAGGCCCGAGGCCAGGACGGCGTAGAGCTGCGTGGCCAGGCCCAGCTGCTCGGGGCCGCGCGCCAGCGCCAGCAGGTGGAAGAGCGCTTCGGAAGCGCCGTGAGGGGCGGAATAAAGCGCCAGCAGGCCCAGCAGCCGGTGCTGCCACAGGAAGCGCTTGCGCTCCAGCCGCAGGGTCTCCAGGCACAGGTCGCGCAGGTGGGGCCGCAAGGCCTCCAGGAACGGGACGGGCCTCGGGGCCGAGTCGCTCAAGGAAGGGCAGGGCCGCTCGTAAACCAGCTTCTGGAGGCGGAGGAGGAGGAGGTGGACGATGCGGTCGCAGGCCTCGCGGACCCCGTCGTGGAGGGTGGGGCCGGGGGGGGTGATGACGGAGGCCGGCATGGCCGTGGCCACCAGGAACTGGAGGGCGCGGAAGGCGCCGGCCGAGCTCTGGCAGAGCAGGCGGACGACGACGCCCGCCATGTCGTCCAAGTCCTGGCGAGGCAGCGGCGCCAAGTGCTGCTGCAGCCGGTTGAGGACGGAGGGTTGCAGAGAGTCCACCAGCTCCGAGGAGACGGCGCCGAGCAAGGCGGGAGACATGACGGCTAATTGCAGGAGGAAGGGGACGGCCGCCTGCTGCGGAGGGTCCCGCGCGGGGCCTAAGCTCTCGTGGAACATGCGTAGAATCTCCTGCTTGATGCTCCCCGCGTGGCGCGAGGCCAAGTGGCCCAAGATGCCCACCACGGAGGCGATTTTCGGGGTTCGTCTGGCGTCGGTGTTGACGGCGAGGGAATCGGCGCCGCCGGCGCCGCCTCCGTGAGCGCAGAAGTCCTTGAGGCCGCAGGAGAGGACGCGGCTGATGATGGTGCTGGGGAAGGAGGAGCCGATGTGGGCCACCACCCAGTCGAAGTGGGGCGAGTGCTGCACCGAGGTGTCCAGCAGGGCGTCCACGCAGGCGTCGGGGCAGCCGCCGATCATGGCCGCCAGGCACTGGCTGTAGATGTCCATCAGGGCCCGGGTGGCGGCGCAGGCCATCCAGAGCTGGAGGAGCTGGTTGAGGCTGGAGGCGGCGTGGGGGACGCCGTGCCGCCCGGCGTACTTGCTGCTCAGCTGCCCCATCAGCTCGATGGACCAGGCCGACACCACCGGGGCCCAGGCCTTGGGGTTGGCGCCCACGAACTCCGCCAGGACCCCTTGGACTTCGCGCACCACCTCCTCCAATCCTCCTGCAGTTCCTCCACGATTCGACGTCGGCGCCGAGACACCGCCGGCGGCGGCGCTTTCTCGTTCCACGAGGTAGGAAGAGACCTGCTCGTCGAAGACGGAGCGGAGGTGGTGGAGGGCGGCGTGCCGGGCCGGGGGGAGGCTGCGCAGGAGGAGGAGGGCGCAGCGGGCGTGAGCCTTGGCCGACAGTTTGGTGCCGTGGACGGGGTCCACCCCGCTCAGGAAGGCCTTCAGCTCCTGCGCCAGCTCCTGGGCGCTGGTGGGGGGAGGGAAGGAAAGGGTTAAAAATGGGGGGGGGTAAGACCTAGAGAGGGTTGGGGGGGGGGTGGGGAGGGGGAGGCGAGGGTCTGGGGGTGCCCCAAGTCCTTCCTCCATGACCCTCGTGTGCTCAGTGGGGCTGGGGAGGGGGAGTTGGGGGTCTGGGGGTGCCCCAAGTCCTTCCTCCCTGACCCTCGTGTGCTCAGTGGGGCTGGGGAGGGGGAGTTGGGGGTCTAAGGGGGAGATTTGGGGGGTTAGGGGACACCCCCAGGTGCTCAGTGGGGCTGGGGAGGGGGAGTTGGGGGTCTGGGAGAAAGGGTCCGGGGGGTAGGGGGTAGAGATGTGGGGCTGGGGGTGCCCCGAGTCCTTTCTCCATGACCCTTATGGGCTCAGTGGGGCTGGGGAGGGGGAGATGAGGGTCTAAGGGGGAGATTTGGGGGCACCCCCTGACCCACAGATGCTCAGAGAGGCTGGGGAGGGGGAGATGGGGGTCTGGGGGTGCCCCAAATCCTTTCTCTCTGACCCTCGTGTGCTCAGTGGGGCTGGGGAGGGGGAGATAGGGCTGTAAGGGGGAGATTTGAGGGGCTAAGGGGTCACCCCCAGACCCAGAAATGCTCCATGGGGGGAGATGGGGAGACTTGGGGGGGGGCGGGAAGGGATTTGGAGGGGAAAGGGGAGACTTGGGGGGGCAGCAGGGGATGGGGGTGGGGAGGGCGAACCCCCATAGGCTCGGGGGGTGTCCCAGGAGGGGTTCCCGGTACCTGAGGGGGGGTCTGGGGGGGCTGTTGGCCCCGGGAGGGTCGCAAAGGGCCGACATGGCCCAGGCCGCTTCGGTGTCCCCCGCTGGTGTCACCGCTAAAGACGCCCCCCTCGGTGACGCCAGCACTGCGCCTTGCGAAAAAAAACAACCCGGCTCTCGCACCATCGTTCCGGCTTGAAATGGTTCCGCCTATGGGTGTCGCCGCCAAAGCCGCCCCCCGGGTGTCGCCGCCAAATCTGCCCCCCACACCCCCCCCAGGGTGTCGCCGCCACTGCGAACCCGCCTCTAATCCAGGGACTGTATATAACCGTTCCGGCTTCAAGTGGTTCCGCCCGTCAGACAGACAGGACAGACGGACAGACAGAGAGTTCTTTATTGCTGGGGACACGGGCAGAGGAGACTGGGGATACTGGGGCCACTGGTGGGGAGCTGGGGACACTGGTGGGGGACTGGGCACGCAATGGGGATGCACTGGGGACACTGGTAAGGGGCTGGGGAGACTGGGGATGCACTGGGGACATACTGGGGACACTGGTGGGCCATGGTGATGTACTGGGGAGACTGGGGATGTACTGGGAATGCACTAGGGACACACTGGGGACGTACTGGGGCCACTGGTGAGGGGTCGGTGACAACAGTGAGTTGCTGAAGACACTGGGGAGGCACTATGGCCACACTGGGGCCACTGGTCCTGGACTGGTGAGGACACTGGGGCCACTGGTGGGACCGCTGGTGGCTGAGGATACTGGTGTTGCACTGGGACCACTGGTGGGGGACTGGTGAGGGCACTGAGAGGCTGGGGACACTGGTCCCGCACTGGGAACACTGGGGAGGGACTGGTGAGGCCACTGGTGCTGCACTGGGGCCAGACTGGGAACACTGGTGAGGGGTTGGGGAAACTGGGGAGGGACTGGGGAGGACACTGAGGGACTGGGAACACTGGTGATTTGTGAACAGGATGGGATCCGACCCCTTTCTGGCTTTTTTGTGTGTGGAATCGACTGTTGGAATAAAAAGGAGGAGGAAGGAGAAGCTGTTGTTGGGTTTGGGTCCTCACCAGTCCCTCCCCAGTGACCCCCCAGCCCCTCACCTGTGTTCCCAGTCTGGCCCCAATCCCTCCCCAGTGGCCCCAGTGGCCTCCCCAGTCCCTCCCCAGTGTCCCCAGTCCCTCAGTGTCCTCCCCAGTCCCTCCCCAGTGGCCCCAGCCCCTTCCCAGTGTCCCCAGTGCAGCCCCAGTTCCTCCCCAGTGTTCCCAACCCCTCACCAGTGTCCCCAGTCCCTCAGTGTCCTCCCCAGTCCCTCCCCAGTGGCCCCAACCCCTCACCAGTGTTCCCAGTGTAGCCCCAGTTCCTCCCCAGTGGCCTCACCAGTGCCTCCCCAGTGTCCCCAGCTGAGGATACTGGTGTTGCACTGGGGCCACTGGTAAGAGACTGGTGAGGCCACTGTGGCCACTGGTGGGGGACTGGGGAGGACACTGAGAGGCTGGGGCCACTGGTCCTGCACTGGGAACACTGGGGAAGGACTGGTGAGGCCACTGGTGCTGCACTGGGGCCAGACTGGGAACACTGGTGAGGGGTTGGGGAAACTGGGGAGGGACTGGGGAGGACACTGAGGGACTGGGGACACTGGGGAGGACACTGGTGCTGCACTGGGGCCACACTGGGAACACCAGTGAGGGGCTGGGGCCACTGGAGAGGACACCGAGAGGCTGGGGCCACTGGTCCTGCACTGGTCCTGCACTGGGCTCCCCTATAGCCCCTATGGAGCCCCTAGAGCTCCCCCTATAGGCCCCTATGGAGCCCCTAGAGCTCCCCCCATAGCCCCTATGGAGCCCCCATAGGGGCTATGGGGGAGCTCTAGGGATTCCATAGGGGCTATAGGGGCTCCATAGGGGCTATGGGGGGAGCTCTAGGGGCTCCATAGGGGCTATAGGGGCTCCCTAGGGCCTATAGGGGGACCTCTAGTGGCTCTATAAGGGCTGTGGGGGCTCCATAGGGGCTCCATAGGGGCTCTAGGGGCTCCATAGGACCTATAGGGGGCGCTCTAAGGGCTCCATAGGGGCTCCATAGGGGGCCTATAGGAGTCTCTAGGGGCTCCATAAGGGCCTATAGGGGAGCTCTAGGGGCTCCAAAGGGGCTCTAGGGGCTCCATAGGGACTTTGGGGGGGGGGGGGGGGGGGGGCTGTAGGGGCTCCATAGGGGCTGTGGGGGGGAGATCTAGGGGCTCCATAGAGGCTATGGGGCAGCTCTAGGGGCTCCATAGGGTCTATGGGGAGAGTTCTAGGGGCTCCATAAGGGCCTATAGGGGAAGCTCTAGGGGCTCCATAGGAGCTATGGGGGAGCTCTAGGGGTTCCATAGGGGCTATGGGGGAGCTCTAGGGGCTCCATAAGGGCCTACAGGGGCCTATAGGGGGAGCTGTAGGGGCTCCATAGGGGCTATGGGGGGAGCTCTAGGGATTCCATAGGGGATATGGGGGCTCCATAGGGGCTATGGGGGGAGCTCTAGGGGCTCCATAGGGGCTATAGGGGCTCCATAGGGGCTATGGGGGGAGCTCTAGGGGCTCCATAGGGGCTATAGGGGCTCCATAGGGGCTATGGGGGGAGCTCTAGGGGCTCCATAGGGGCTATAGGGGCTCCATAGGGCCTATAGGGGGACCTCTAGTGGCTCTATAAGGGCTGTGGGGGCTCCATAGGGGCTCCATAGGGGCTCTAGGGGCTCCATAGGACCTATAGGGGGAGCTCTAAGGGCTCCATAGGGGCTCCATAGGGGGCCTATAGGAGTCTCTAGGGGCTCCATAGTGGCTATGGGGGAGCTCTAGGGGCTCCATAAGGGCCTATAGGGGAGCTTTAGGGGCTCCAAAGGGGCTCTAGGGGCTCCATAGGGACTAGGGGGGGGGGGGGGGGGGAGGGGTTTAGGGGCTCCATAGGGGCTAAGGGGGGAGCTCTAGGGGCTCCATAGAGGCTATGTGGGAGCTCTAGGATTCCATAGGGGCTATGGGGGAGCTCTAGGGGCTCCATAGGAGCTATGGGGGAGCTCTAGGGATTCCATAGGGGCTATGGGGGAGCTCTAGGGATTCCATAGAGGCTATGTGGGAGCTCTAGGGCCTCCATAGGGGTCTATAGGGGTCTATAGGTGCTCCATAGGGTCTATGGGGAGAGTTCTAGGGCTCCATAAGGGCCTATAGGGGGAGCTGTAGGGGCTCCATAGGGGCTATGGGAGAGCTCTAGGGGCTCCATAGGGGCTATGGGGGGAGCTCTAGGGATTCCATAGGGGCTATGAGGGCTCCATAGGGGCTATGGGGGGAGCTCTAGGGATTCCATAGGGGCTATGGGGGCTCCATAGGGGCTATGGGGGAAGCTCTAGGGGCTCCTTAGGGGCTCTAGGGGCTCCATAGGGGCTATGGGGGAGCTCTAGGGATTCCATAGGGGCTATGGGGCTCCATAGGGGCTATGGGGGGAGCTCTAGGGACTCCATAGGGGCTCTAGGGGCTCCATAGGGGCTATGGGGGAGCTCTAGGGATTCCATAGGGGCTATGGGCTCCATAGGGGCTATGGGGGAGCTCTAGGGACTCCATAGGGGCTCTAGGGGCTCCATAGGGGCTATGGGGAGCTCTAGGATTCCATAGGGGCTATGGGGGCTCCATAGGGGCTATGGGGGAGCTCTAGGGGCTCCATAGGGGCTATGGGGGCTCCACAGGGGCTATGGGGGGAGCTCTAGGGATTCCATAGGGGCTATGGGGGCTCCATAGGGGCTATGGGGGGAGCTCTAGGGATTCCATAGGGGCTATGGGGGCTCCATAGGGGCTATAGGGGCTCCATAGGGGCTATAGGGGGAGCTCTAGGGCTCAATAGGGTCTATGGAGGGGAGCTCTAGGGGCTCCATAGGGGCTATAGGGGCTCCATAGGGCCTATAGGGGGAGCTGTAGGGGCTCCATAGGGCCCTATAGGGGGAGCTGTAGGGGCTCCATAGGGGCTATAGTGGAGCTCTAGGGGCTCCATACGGGCTATGGGGGCTCCATAGGGGCCTATAGGGAGAGCTCTAGGGGCTCCATAGGGGCTATGGGAGAGCTCTAGGAGCTCCATAGAGACCTATAGGGGTCTATAGGGGCTCCAAAAGGGGATATATAGGGCAGAGGAGGGGAAGTGTCCCATTTGTCCCCATGTCCCCCACACCCCATCATTTCTCGGGGTGTCCCCGGGGGGGGTCCCTCCCCTTCCCGGGTGGTTCTTTCCCAACGTGGCGCCCGCCCGACCGGCTCCTCCGACTCGTCCGACGCCGACACCAACACACACACACACACACACGAAGCCACCACCGGCTCCGGCACAACCGGTCTCGCCGGTCCTGGCGGCTCCTCTTGGGGTGGGATCGGCCACCGACGCCAACCCCGGGACACCCCGACGCGCACGGACACACCACAGGAGCCTCCCGGACGCTCGGAGCTTCCAAAGTCATCGGAAAAGTCAACTGGAGGTCTCCGCGGAGCTTGGTGGCATCTTCAGGCCTCAAAAGTTGTCGGAAGAGTCAACTGGAGGTCTCTGAGAAGCTCGGTGGCATCTTCAGGGCTTCAAAAATTGTCGGAAAAGTCAACTGGAGGTCTCCGAGGAGCTTGGTGGGATCTTCAGGGCTTCGAAAGTCATCGGAAGAGTCAACTGGAGGTCTCTGAGGAGCTTGGTGGGATCTTCAGGGCTTCGAAAGTCATTGGAAAAGTCAAGTGGAGGTCACCAAGAAGCCTTCAGGGCTTCAATCGGCGTCGGAAAAGTCGACTGGAGGTGACCAAGGAGCTTGGTGGGATCATCGGAGCTTCTAAAGGAGTCGGAAAAGTCAACCGGAGGTGACCAAGAGGCTCGGGGGGATCTTCACGGCTTCCAAGGAGTCGGGAAACTCCAGGATCAAGGATCCAGGACCAGGATTGAGCCGAGATCTTGGATCCGGGACCAGGATTGATCAAGGAGCAAGGATCCAGCACCAGGACTGAGTCAAGATTTGGGCTCCAGGACCAGGATCGACCCAAGATCTGGGATCAAAACCCCAGAAGTGACCAAGGAGCAAGGATCCAGGACCAGGATTGACCCAAGATCTGGATCAAAACCCCAGAAGTGACCAAGGACCACGGATCCAGGACCAGGATCTGGGATCAAAACCCAGAAGTGACCAAGGATCAAGGATCCAAGACCAGGATTGACCCAAGATCTTGGATCCAAGACCAGGATTGACCCAAAATCTGGATCAAAACCCCAGAACTGACCAAGGAGCAAGAATCCAGCACCAGGATTGACCCAAGATTTTGGATTAAAACCCAAGACTGACCCAAGATCTGGGCTCCAGGACCAGGACTGACCCAAGATCTTGGATCCAGGACCAGGACTGACCCAAGATCTTGGATCCAAGACCAGGATTGACCTATATCTTGGATCAAAACCCCAGAAGTGACCAAGGAGCAAGGATCCAGGACCAGGATTGACCCAAGCTCTTGTCTCCAACCCCAAGACTGACCCAAGCTCTTGGATCCAGGACCAGGATTGACCCAAGCTCTTGGATCAAGACCCAGAACTGACCCCGAATTGAGGCCCCGACCCCTTCGGTGACCCCATAACTGGTCTCGGGGAGCCCCCCGGAGGCCTCTGGGTTTCGGGGGGGGGGTTGGGTGGGGTGGGGTGGGGGTGGGGGGGCAAGGACCATGCCTCGCGCCTTCCTGGTGAAGAAGCCCTGCGTGGCCCCCACCCAACGCAACTGGAGCCACGTCCCCGACGACCTGCGCGCCGACATCTACGTCCCCGGTACGGGGGGTTGGGGGGGGTTGGGGGGATCCCTGGGGTGTTTTTTTGGGGGGGTCTGAGGTACCTGGGGAGAGATAGAGGAGGATTTGGAGGGGGAGATCTATGGGTTTGGGGGACACCAAGAACCACCTTGAGATGTTCCCTGTGGGCAATGAAGGGTTATGTGTTTTTTTTTTTTGGGGGGGATTTGGGGGTGTCCCAGGTGGTTTTTTTTTTGGGGGGGGGGGGTCTGAGGTACTTGGGAGGGGATGGAGGAGGATTTGGGGGAGATCTAGGGGTTTGGGGGAGATCTAGGGGTTTGGGAGACACTAAGAGGCACCTTGAGATGTTCCCTGTGGGCAACGAGGGGTTAATGGGGGGAGGGGGGGTTGAGGTCCCTGTGAGGTTTGGGGGGGTCCCTAGAGGGGATTTTGGGGGTCTCTATAGGGGATTTGGGGACCTTAAAGGGGATTTGGGGGCCTTAAAGGGGGTTTTAGGGTCCCTGGAGGGTATTTGGGGGCCCTAGGGAGGATTTGGGGTCCCAAGTGGGGTTTGGGGATCTCTATAGGGGATTTGGGGGTCTCTAGAGGGGATTTGAGGTCCTTAAAGGGGATGTTGGGGTCCCTGGAGGGGATTTGGGGTCCCCAAGTGGGATTTGGGGACCTTAAAGGGGATTTTGGGGTCCCTAGAGGGGATTTGGGGTCCCTAGAGGGGGTTTGGGGACCTTATAGGGGATTTGGGGGTCTCTAGAGGGGATTTGAGGACCTTAAAGGTGATTTGGGGACCTTAAAGGGGATTTTGGGGTCTCTAGAGGGGGTTTGGGGACCTTAAAGGGAGTTTGGGGTCTCTAGAGGGGATTTGAGGTCCTTAAAGGGGATGTTGGGGTCCCTAGAGAAGATTTTGGGGTCCCCAAGTGGGATTTGGGGACCTTAAAGGGGATTTTGGGGTCCCTAGAGGGGATTTGGGTCCCTAGAGGGATTTGGGGACCTTAAAGGGGGTTTGGGGGTCTCTAGAGGGGATTTGAGGTCCTTAAAGGGGATGTTGGGGTCCCTGGAGGGGATTTGGGGTCCCCAAGTGGGATTTGGGGACCTTAAAGGGGATTTTAGGGTCCCTAGAGGGGATTTGGGGTCCCTAGAGGCGATTTGGGGACCTTAAAGGGGATTGGGGGTCTCTAGAGGGGATTTGAGGACCTTAAAGGCGATTTGGGGACCTTAAAGGGGATTTTGGGGTCTCTATAGGGATTTGAGGACCTTAAAGGCGATTTGGGGACCTTAAGGGGATTTTGGGATCCCTAGAGGGGGTTTGGGACCTTAAAGGGGGTTTGGGGGTCTCTAGAGGGGATTTGGGGACCTAAAGGGGATTTTAGGGTCCCTAGAGGGGATTTGGGGTCCCTAGAGGCGATTTGGGGACCTTAAAGGGGATTTTGGGGTCTCTAGAGGGGATTTGAGGACCTTAAAGGCGATTTGGGGACCTTAAAGGGGATTTTGGGGTCCCTAGAGGGGGTTTGGGGACCTTAAAGGGGATTTTGGGGTCCCTAGAGGGGGTTTGGGGACCTTAAAGGGGATTTTGGGGGTCTCTAGAGGGGATTTGAGGTCCTTAAAGGGGATGTTGGGGTCCCTGGTGGGGATTTGGGGTCCCAAGTGGGATTTGGGGTCCCTAGAGAGGATTTGGGGTCCCTAGAAGGGATTTGGGGGGTCCCCAAGTGGGTTTTAGGGTCCTTAAAGGGGACTTGGGATCCTTAAAGGGGATTTAGGGGATCCAGGGGTGGATTTGGGGGTCTCCAAGTGGGTTTCGGGGTCCCTGGAGGGGATTTTGGGGTCCTGGGGGGGGGGAGGATTTGGGGTCTCTAGAGGGGATTTGGGGACCTTAAAGGGGACTTTGGGGTCCCTAGAAGGGATTTGGGGACCTTAGAGAGGATTTTGTGGCCCTTAGAGGGTATTTTGGGAAATCCCTCAATCCCTATATTATTATTATTTTTTTTTGGGGGGGGTTCCTCCCCTCCCTCCCCCCCTTTTATTTTTGGGGTTCAGGGTGGGGTTGTAGCGTCCCCGTCCTTCCCCCCCCCCCCCCCCCAGGGCCCCACGCGGTGACTCGGAGCTGAACCCCATAATTTTTGGGGCGTCGTGGCCTGAGCGGCTCAACCGGTTTGGGGGGGGGTGGGGGGAAGGGAGGGCCCCCCCCCCCCAAAATCTCCCTTGGGGGGGGTAATGGTCACTTTTGGGGGGGGGGGTCAGGTTGGGGGGGGTGTGTGTCACTTTTAGGGGGTCCTTATGGGGGGAGGAGGATTATTTGGGGGTTCAGGCTCCACCCCCCTAAAATTTTCCACCCCCACCCCCCCCCAGTTTTTTTGGGGGGTTCCCCCCTATGTAGAGACCCCGAACCCGAAGTGGGGGGACCCCCCCCGCCCCCCCCAGGGCCCTTCGTGCACCCCAAGAGTAAGGTAAGGGGGGTGGGGGTGGGTGGGGGGGGGACGACACCCCAATATTGGGAGGGGGGACCCCTAAGTGGAGGGGGAGGTCACATGACTTGGGGTCCTCATGACTTGGGGGTCCCCATGACTTGGGGGGGTATCCAAAGTGGGGAGGGAGTCACATGACCAGGGGGTGCCCATGACTTGGGGGGGTCCCCAAAGTGGGAGGGAGGGTCACATGACCAGTGGATCCCCATGACTTGGGGGGGGGGGGGGGGTCCACAAAGTGAGTGTGTGGGTGTGTCACATGACTTGGGTGTCCCCATGACCAGGGGGTCCCCATGACTTGGGGGGTCCCCAAAGTGCGTGTGTGTGTGGGTGTCACATGACCAGGGGGTCTCCATGACTTGGGGGTCCCCAAAGTGGGGGGGAGGGGAGTCACATGACCAGGGGGGTCCCCATGACCAGGGGGTCCCCATGACTTGGGGCTCCCCAAAGTGGGGGGGAGGGGAGTCACATGACCAGGGGGGTCCCCATGACCAGGGGGTCCCCATGACTTGGGGCTCCCCAAAGTGGGGGGGAGGGGAGTCACATGACCAGGGGGGTCCCCATGACCAGGGGGTCCCCATGACTTGGGGCTCCCCAAAGTGGGAGGGGGAGTCACATGACCAGGGGGGGTCCCCATGACCAGGGGGTCCCCATGACTTGGGGCTCCCCAAAGTGGGAGGGGGGAGTCACATGACCAGGGGGTCCCCATGACTTGGGGGTCCCCAAAGTGGGGAGGGAGTCACATGACTTGGGAGTCTCCATGACTTGGGGGGGGTCCCCAAAGTGGGAGGGGGTGTCACATGACTTGGGGGTCCCCATGGCCAGGGAGTCCTCATGACTTGGGGTTCCCCAAAGTGTGTGTGTGTGTGGTGGGGGGGGGGGGGGGGGGTTTCACATGACTTGGGTGACCCCATGACCAGGGGTTCCCCATGACTTGGAGGTCCTTGATGTTGGGGGGTCCCCAAAATGTGTGTGTGGGGGGTCACATGACTTGGGGGTCCTCAAAGTGTGGGGGAGGGTCACATGACTTGGGGGGTCCCCATGACCAGGGGGTCCCCATGACCAGGGGGTCCCCATGACTTGGGGGTCCCCAAAGTGGTGGGGGAGGGTCACATGACCAGTGGGTCCCCATGACCAGGGGGTCCCCATGACCAGGGGGTCCTCATGACTTGGAGGTCCCCAAAGTGTGGGGGAGGGTCACATGACTTGGGGGGTCCCCATGACTTGGGAGTCCTTGATGTTGGAGGTCCCCAAAGTGGTGGGGGAGGGTCACATGACTTGGGGGGTCCCCATGACCAGGGGGTCCCCATGACTTGGAGGTCCCCAAAGTGTGGGGGAGGGTCACATGACTTGGGGGGTCCCCATGACTTGGGAGTCCTTGATGTTGGAGGTCCCCAAAGTGGTGGGGGAGGGTCACATGACTTGGGGGGTCCCCATGACCAGGGGGTCCCCATGACTTGGAGGTCCCCAAAGTGTGGGGGAGGGTCACATGACTTGGGGGTCCCCATGACCAGGGGGTCACATGACTTGGAGGTCCCCAAAGTTGGGTTGAGGGTCTCAAAGTGGGGGGGGGGGGGTGTCCTTGCACTGGGGGGTGTGTTCCCCTCTAATTTAACCCCTTCCTCTCCCCCCCAGGTCCCCCCAGGCCCCCTGGGCCTCCCCACTCCGTCCTCTCCCGGAGTCCCCCCCGAGGGGTCCCCGTTGGGGGTCACCCCGGTCGGGGGTGTGGGGGCTGGGGGGGTCACCCCAGTGGCCGGAGGTGTGGGGGTGACCCCCGGGGGTGTCCCCGAGGCGTTCTCGTGCCCCGTTTGCCACAAGAGCTTCGGGTTCCAGCGGATGCTGAACCGACACCTCAAGTGCCACAGTCAGGAGAAGAGGCATCGCTGCCCCTTCTGCGCCAAAGGCTTCAACGACACCTTCGACCTCAAGAGGCACGTCCGGACGCACACCGGTGAGGGCCAGGAGGAGATGATGAGGGACGGAGGTGATGGAAACGGTGGAGACGATGGAGATAGGGATAGGGACAGGGATGACAGAAATGGTGGAGATGGAGCTGATGGAGCTGATGGGGATGGAGCTGATGGGGATGGAGCTGATGGGGATGGAGCTGATGGAGCTGATGGGGATGGAGCTGATGGGGATGGAGTTGATGGAGATGGAGCTGATGGAGTTGATGGAGATGGAGCTGATGGGGATGGAGCTGATGGAGTTGATGGAGATGGAGCTGATGGAGTTGATGGGGATGGAGCTGATGGGGATGGAGCTGATGGAGCTGATGGGGATGGAGCTGATGGAGCTGATGGGGTTGGTGATGGAGTTGATGGTGATAGGGGATGGAGTTGATGCTGATGGGGATGGAGCTGATGGAGCTGATGGAGATGGAGCTGATGGAGCTGATGGAGATGGAGCTGATGGAGCTGATGGGGATGGAGCTGATGGAGCTGATGGAGTTGATGCTGATGGGGATGGAGCTGATGGGGATGGAGCTGATGTAGCTGATGGAGATGGAGCTGATGGAGCTGATGGAGCTGATGGGGATGGAGCTGATGGAGCTGATGGGGATGGAGCTGATGGAGTTGATGGAGATGGAGCTGATGGGGATGGAGCTGATGGAGCTGATGGAGTTGATGGGGATGGAGCTGATGGAGCTAATGGGGATGGAGCTGATGGAGTAGATGGGGATGGAGCTGATGGAGCTGATGGAGATGGAGCTGATGGAGTAGATGGGGATGGAGCTGATGGAGCTGATGGGGATGGAGCTGATGGAGCTGATGGGGATGGAGCTGATGGAGCTGATGGAGATGGAGCTGATGGGGATGGAGCTGATGGAGCTGATGGAGATGGAGCTGATGGAGCTGATGGGGATGGAGCTGATGGAGCTGATGGGGATGGAGCTGATGGAGCTGATGGGGATGGAGCTGATGGGGATGGAGCTGATGGGGATGGAGCTGATGGGGATGGAGCTGATGGAGCTGATGGAGATGGAGCTGATGGGGATGGAGCTGATGGAGCTGATGGGGATGGAGCTGATGGAGTTGATGGGGATGGAGCTGATGGAGCTGATGGGGATGGAGCTGATGGAGCTGATGGGGATGGAGCTGATGGAGCTGATGGAGATGGAGCTGATGGGGATGGAGCTGATGGAGCTGATGGAGATGGAGCTGATGGAGCTGATGGGGATGGAGCTGATGGGGATGGAGCTGATGGAGCTGATGGGGATGGAGCTGATGGAGCTGATGGAGATGGAGCTGATGGAGCTGATGGGGATGGAGCTGATGGAGCTGATGGGGATGGAGCTGATGGGGATGGAGCTGATGGGGATGGAGCTGATGGGGATGGAGCTGATGGGGATGGAGCTGATGGAGCTGATGGGGATGGAGCTGATGGAGATGGAGCTGATGGAGCTGATGGGGATGGAGCTGATGGGGATGGAGCTGATGGAGCTGATGGGGATGGAGCTGATGGAGTTGATGGAGATGGAGCTGATGGGGATGGAGATGATGATGGGGATGATGGGGATGAAGCTGATGAAGCTGATGGGGATGGAACTGATGAAGCTGATGGGGATAGACCTGATGAAGCTGGTGGGGATGGAGATGGTGACAGAGGTGGGAATGGAGCTAATGGGGGTGGAGCTGATGGGGATAGAGCTGATGGTGATGATGGGGATGGAGATGGAGATGATGATGGGGATGGGGATGGAGCTGATGGGGATGGGGATGGAGGTGATGGGGATGGAGCTGATGGAGCTGATGGGGATGGAGATGGAGCTGATGGGGATGGTGGGGAGGATGGAGAGGATGGGGAGGATGGAGATAACGGGGCTGGATGGAGGTGATGGAGCTGATGGGGATGGAGATGATGATAGGGATGGAGGTGATAGAAACGATGGAGATGATGATGGAGGTGATGGGGATGATGGAGCTGGAGCTGATGCTGATGGGGTGGAGATGATGGGGATGAGGGAGAGGATGGAGAGGATGGGGACGACAGGGATGGAAATGATAGAAATGATGGAGATGATGATGGAGATGGAGCTGATGGGGATGGAGATGGTGATATGAATGATGGAGATGATGGGGACGATGGGGATGGAGATGATAGAAACGATGGAGATGGAGCTGATGGGGATGGAGATGGTGATATGAATGATGGAGATGATGGAGATGATGGGGATGGAGATGATAGAAATGATGGAGATGATGATGATGATGGAGAGGATGGGGAGGATGGAGAGTACGGGGACGATAGGGACGATGGGGATGGAGCTGATGGAGCTGGTGGGGATAGAGCTGATGGAGATGACGAGGATGGGGATGGAGTTGATGGGGATGATGGGGATGGAGCTGATGGGGATGGAGCTGATGGGGATAGAGCTCATGAGGATTGTGGGGATGGAGCTGATGGAGCTGATGGAGCTGATGGGGATGATGGGGATGGAGCTGATGAAGCTGATGGTGATGGTGACAGAGCTGATGGGGATGGAGCTGATGG
Source organism: Coccyzus lansbergi (assembly GCA_033558105.1). Taxonomy (NCBI): domain Eukaryota; kingdom Metazoa; phylum Chordata; class Aves; order Cuculiformes; family Coccyzidae; genus Coccyzus; species Coccyzus lansbergi. Next base: position 25,840 of record JAUMJK010001827.1, read on the forward strand.
AGTTGATAGGGATAGAGCTGATGAAGCTGATGGAGCTGATGGTGATGATGGTGATGATGGAGATGATGGGGATGGGGATGGAGCTGATAGGGTTGATGGGGATGGGGATGGAGCTGATAGTGATGATGGGGATGGGGATGGAGCTGTTGGAACTGATGGGGATGAAGCTGATGGGGATAGAGCTGATGAAGCTGATGGGGATGGGGATGGAGATGGAGCTTTTGAAGCTGACGGAGCTGATGGGGATGGAGCTGATGGAGCTGATGGGGATGGAAATGATGGGGATGGAGATGATGGAGATGGAGCTGATGGAGATGATGGGGATAGTGACAGAGCTGATGGGGATGGAGATGATGATGGGGATGGGGATGGAGCTGATGAAGCTGATGGGGATGGGGATGGAGCTGATTGAGCTGATGTGGCTAGAGCTGATGGGGACGATGGGGATGATGGGGATGGAGCTGGAGCTGACGAAGCTGATGGGGATGGGGACGGAGCTGATGGTGATGGAGATGATGGGGATGATGGGGACGATGGTGATGATGGGGATGGAGCTCATGACACTGATGGAGCTGATGGGGATGGAGCTGATGGGGATGGAGCTGGTGGAGATGGAGCTGATGGGGATGGAGATGATGATGGGGATGATGGGGATTGGGGATGATGATGGAGAGGATGGGGATGGAAATGATAGAAATGATGGAGATGATGATGATGGAGAGGATGGGGAGGATGGAGAGTACGGGGACGATAGGGACGATGGGGATGGAGCTGATGGAGCTGGTGGGGATAGAGCTGATGGAGATGACGAGGATGGGGATGGAGTTGATGGGGATGATGGGGATGGAGCTGATGGGGATAGAGCTCATGAGGATTGTGGGGATGGAGCTGATGGAGCTGATGGGGATAGAGCTGATGGGGATGATGGGGATGGGGATGGAGCTGATGGGGATAGAGCTGATGGGGATGATGGGGATGGAGCTGATGGGGATGGAGCTGATGAAGCTGATGGTGATGGTGACAGAGCTGATGGGGATGGAGCTGATGGAGTTGATAGGGATAGAGCTGACGGAGCTGATGGGGATGGAGCTGATGGGGATGGAGCTGATGGAGTTGATAGGGATAGAGCTGACGGAGCTGATGGGGATGGAGCTGATGGTGTTGATAGTGTTGATGGTGATGATGGAGATGATTGTGATGGGGATGGAGCTGATAGGGTTGATGGGGATGGGGATGGAGCTGTTGGAACTGATGGGGATGAAGCTGATGGGGATAGAGCTGATGAAGCTGATGGGGATGGAAATGATGGGGATGGAGATGGAGCTTATGAAGCTGACGGAGCTGATGGGGATGGAGCTGATGGAGCTGATGGGGATGGAGATGATGGGGATGGAGCTGATGAAGCTGATGGTGATGGTGACAGAGCTGATGGGGATGGAGCTGATGGGGATGATGGGGATGATAGGGATAGAGCTGACGGAGCTGATGGGGATGGAGCTGATGAAGCTGATGGTGATGATGGAGATGATGGGGATGGGGATGGAGCTGATAGGGTTGATGGTGATGGGGATGGAGCTGTTGGAACTGATGGGGATGAAGCTGATGGGGATAGAGCTGATGAAGCTGATGGGGATGGAGCTGATGGGGATGATGGGGGATGGAGCTTTTGAAGCTGACAGAGCTGATGGGGATGGAGCTGATGGAGCTGATGGGGATGGAAATGATGGGGATGGAGATGATGGGGATGGAGCTGATGGGGATGATGGGGATGGGGATGGTGACAGAGCTGATGGGGATGGAGATGATGATGGGGATGGGGATGGAGCTGATGAAGCTGATGGGGATGGAGCTGATGTGGATAGAGCTGATGGAGCTGATGGGGACGATGAAGATGATGAAGATGATGGGGATGACGGGGACGGAGCTGATGAAGCTGATGGGGATGATGGGGATGGAGCTGGAGCTGACGAAGCTGATGGGGATGGGGACGGAGCTGATGGTGATGGAGATGATGGGGATGATGGGGACGGAGCTGATGAAACTGATGGTGATGATGGGGATGGAGCTCATGACACTGATGGTGATGATGGGGATGGAGCTCATGACACTGATGGAGATGATGGGGATGGAGCTGGTGGAGATGGAGCTGATGATGGAGATGGAGATGGAGCTGCTGGGGATGATGGGGATGGAGATGGAGCTGATGATGGAGATGGGGATGGAGCTGCTGGGGATGACGGGGATGGAGTTGATGAAGCAGCTTGCTGGGGATGACGAAGCTGCCGGTGTTGCCCTCAGGCGTGCGGCCCTACAAGTGCAGCGTGTGCGAGAAGGCCTTCACGCAGCGCTGCTCGCTGGAGTCCCACCTGAAGAAGATCCACGGGGTGGCCCAGCGCTACGCCTACAAGGAGCGGCGGGCCAAGCTCTACGTGTGCGAGGAGTGCGGCGGCACGGCCGACAGCCAGGACGCCCACCTGGCCCACCTGCGCCAGCGCCACCCCCACAGCCCCCTCCTGGCCAAGCTGGCCCGCAAGGCGCACCCCAACCCAAACCCCAACCCCAACCCCCGGCCCGCCCCGCTCGCCGGCCCCTGGCCCCACGGCGCCAACCCCTGAGTCCGCGGGGACACCCCTGGACCGGCAGCATCGAGCCCTGGATCGTGGCATTCCCCTCTTGGCCCCCCCCCCCCCCCCCCCGTAGGACTGACCGCTGGATCGTCGGAGACCCCCTTGGCCCCATAGGACTGACCCCCCCCCCTGAACCATTGGAGACCCCTCTTGGCCCCCGTAGGACTGACCGCTGGATCGTCGGAAACCCCCTTGGCCCCGTAAGACTGACCACTGGATCGTTGGGAACCCCCTTGGCCCCGTAAGACTGACAACCGGATCGTTGGGAACCCCCTTGGCCCCGTAAGACTGACCACTGGATCACTGGAGACCCCTCTTGGCCCCATAGGATCGAGCCCTGGATCATTGGGGACCCCTCTTGGCCCCATAGGACCAACCCCTGAAGCATTGGTGAACTCTCTTGGCCCCATAGGATGAAGCCCTGGATCAGTGGGGAACCTCTTGGCCCCAAAGGATCAAGCCCTGGATCATGGGATCCCCTCTTGACCCCGTAGGACTGACCCTTGAATGGTTGGAGACCCCCTTGGCCCCATAGGACTGACCCCCTGAACCATTGGCGAACTCTCTTGGCCCCATAGGATCAAGCCCTGGATCACTGGAGAACCCCCTGGACCCATAGGATTGAGCCCTGGATCATGAGATCCTCTCTTGGCCCCATAGGATCAAGCCCTGGATCATTGGGGAACCCCCTTGGCCCCATAAGACTGACAACTGGATCATTGGAGACCCCTCTTGGCCCCATAGGATCAAGCCCTGGATCTGTGGGAACCCCCTTGGCCCCATAGGATTGAGCCCTGGATCATGGGATCCCCTCTTGGCCCCATAGGGCCAACCCCTGAACCATTGGAGACCTCCTTGGCCCCATAGGACGGACCCCCCCAAATCCTGGCACCCCCAACACCCCCCCCCCCCTCCCCCCCCTCTGGCCCCACAGCGCTGAGCCCCCTCTATAGGGTCTGAACCCCCTTTTTGGGGCCTGAGCTCCCCCTCTTAGGGGTCTGACCCCCCCTTCTAAGGGTCTGACCCCCCTCTCTAGGGTCTAACCCCCCTCTATAGGGTCTGACCCCCCCTTTTTTTTGGGGTGGAGGGGGTGGGGGGGGGGTCTGGCTGGTATGGGAAATAAACGGCTTGGGGAGACCACGCCCCCTCCTCACTGGCCACGCCCCTTTCCTTAGAGCATCCATAGGGAACCCCCCCCCCCAGCCCCATAGCATCACCCATAGGGACCCCTCCATCCCCTATAGAATCCATAGGGCCCCCCCAGCCCCATAGCATCACCCATAGGGCCCCCCCCACAGCCCCATAGCATCACCCATAGGGTCCCCCCAGCCCCATAGCATCACCTATAGGGACCCCTCCATCCCCTATAGAATCCATAGGGCCTCCCCCAGCCCCATAGCATCACCCATAGGGCCCCCCCCCAGCCCCATAGCATCACCCATAGGGCTCCCTCCATCCCCTATAGAATCCATAGGCCCCCCCCCCAGCCCCATAGCATCACCCATAGGGCCCCCCCCAGCCCCATAGCATCACCCATAGGGCCCCCCCCCAGCCCCATAGCATCACCCATAGGGCTCCCTCCATCCCCTATAGAATCCATAGGGCCCCCCCAGCCCCATAGCATCACCCATAGGGCCCCCCCCCAGCCCCATAGCATCACCCATAGGGCCCCCCCCAGCCCCTATAGAATCCATAGGGATCCCCCAGCCCCATAGCATCACCCATAGGGCCCTCCCCATCCCCTATAGAATCCATAGGGCCCCCCCCAGCCCCATAGCATCACCCATAGGGACCCCTCCATCCCCAATAGAATCCATAGGGCCTCCCCCAGCCCCATAGCATCACCCATAGGGCCCCCCCCCAGCCCCATAGCATCACCCATAGGGCTCCCTCCATCCCCTATAGAATCCATAGGCCCCCCCCCCAGCCCCATAGCATCACCCATAGGGCCCCCCCCCAGCCCCATAGCATCACCCATAGGGCTCCCTCCATCCCCTATAGAATCCATAGGGCCCCTCCCAGCCCCATAGCATCACCCATAGGGCTCCCTCCATCCCCTATAGAATCCATAGGCCCCCCCCCCAGCCCCATAGCATCACCCATAGGGCTCCTTCCATCCCCTATAGAATCCATAGGGCCCCTCCCAGCCCCATAGCATCACCCATAGGGCCCCCCCCAGCCCCATAGCATCACCCATAGGGCCCTCCCCATCCCCTATAGAATCCATAGGGCCCCTCCCAGCCCCATAGCATCACCCATAGGGCTCCCTTCATCCCCTATAGAATCCATAGGGCCCCTCCCAGCCCCACAGAATCCATAGGTCTCTCGTTAGTCCAGTTTTTATTCCCCCTCCCCCTCCCCCTTGTTTTTTTTCCAGTGGGGGGAGGGGGTGGGGGGGGTTGGGGTGAGGGAGGGGGCGACCCTCCCCTCCCCCCCCCTTTGGTCACAGGCTCCGCCCCCTCTCCCCCCTCCCCCTCCCGCTCCCCCATTTGGCACTTGGGGGGGGGCGATGAACCCCCCCTAAGGCAGCGAAGGGGTTAATGGAGGGGGGGGAACACCCTAATTAAGGGGGAAACCCCCCCCCCAACTAATTAAGGGAAACCCCTCCCCTAGTGTTAAAGGCCATCCCCATTAATTAAGAGACACCCCCTAATTAAGAGACTCCCCCTAATTAAGGGATTCCCCCCCCCCCCCCAAAAGGTGCTGGAACAAACCCCCCCCCCCAACTAATTAGGGGATCCTCTCTAATTAAAGGCACCCCCAAGGTTAAGGGACACCTCCGTTAATTAAGGGACCTCTCCCTAATGAAGGGGGAACACCCCCCCCCCCCCACCCCTTCTAATTAAGGGACTCCCCTGCTATTAAAGGACACCTCTCCTTAATTAAAGGACCCCATTAATTAAGCCCTGAGCCCCTCTAATTAAGCCCGGAGCCCCCCCTAATTAAGCTTAGAGCCCCTCCCCCCCTAATCAAGCCCTGAACTCCTCTAATTAAGCCCGGAAGCCCCCCTAATTAAGCTTAGAGCTCCTCTAATCAAGCCCCGAAGCCCCTAATCAAGCCCTGAATCACTCTAATTAAGCCTGGAGCTCTTTAATGAAGGCCTGAGCCCCTCTAATCAAGTCCCGAGCTCTTCTCATTAAGCTTAGAGCTCCTCTAATCAAGCCCTGAACTCCTCTAATTAAGCCTGGAGCCCCCTAATTAAGCCCTGAGCCCCTCTAATCAAGCCCTAAGCCCCTCTAATTAAGCCTAGAGGCCCCTCATTAAGCTTAGAGCCCCTCTAATCAAGCCCGGAGCCCCTCTAATTAAGCTTAGAACCCCTCTAATCAAGCCCTGAACTCCTCTAATTAAGCCCTAAGCCCCTCTAATCAAGCCTGGAGCCCCCTAATTAAGCCTAGAGGCCCCTAATCAAGCCCTGAATCCCTCTAATAAAGCCCTGAGCTCCTCTAATTAAGCCCCCGATCCCCTCTAATTAAGCCCTGGGTCCCTCTAACTAAGACCCGAGACCCTTAATTAACGGCTGAAGGAGGTGGGGAGGGGGGGGGGGGGTGTCACGATGGGGGTTAATTAAGAGGATGCTCATTAGGGGGAGGCTCTTAAAGGGCCAGCGTCCCATTTCTTCTAGTGGCGGAAGGTCCCTTCGGGGTCGGAGTTTGGGGTCCAAGAGTGGATTTTGGGGCCCAGAGGTCGGTCTGGGGAGGTTAATTAAGAGGATCCTCATTAGTGGGGAGAGGTCTGATTAGGGGGAGGCTCTTAAAGGGCCAGCGTCCCATTTCTTCTAGCGTCGGAAGGTCCCTTCGGGGTCGGAGTTTGGCCTCCGAGGGTGGATTCTGGGGGCCTGAGGGTGGATTTGGGGCTTCAGGGACGGATTTGGGGCGTTAATTAAGAGAATCCTCATTAGAGGGGGAGGTTGGACTAGAGGGAGGCTCTTAAAGGGCCGGCGTCCCATTTCTTCTAGCGTCAGAAGGTCCCTTCGGGGTCGGATTTTGGGCTCTTAGGGTGGATTTTTGGGCTCCGAGGGTGGATTTTTTTTTCTTTTTTTTTCTTTTTTTTTTTTTTTGGGGTCGTTTCTCATGAGGTTTTGGGGGCATCGTCCTCCTCCTCCTCTTGGATCTCGGCGATGAGGTCGTCGCCCTGGAGGCTGAGGCCCGGTCGGACGTGGAGCCGGAGGAGGGTCCCGGCCACGGGCGCCGTCACCACCGTCTCCATCTTCATGGCGCTCAGGACGCAGAGCGGAGCCCCCTTGGCCACCTTGGCCCCGACCTCCGCCCGCACCTCCACCACCTCGCCCGGCATGGGGGCCCCCACCTGCCCCCGGGCCCCCCGCTCCGCCTTGGGGTGGACGTGCATCTCCTGGGGAGACGGGAGGAGGAGGAGGAGGAGGAGCCCCCGTTAGACACCCCAGAGGGGTGAGGGAGAGAGACCACAAGTACCCTCAAGACCCGTCGAAGGCAGGTTGGAGGCCTCGGAAGGGGCGGTGGGAGCATCGAAAGCATCTCGGGGGTCTCCGAAAGCATCTTGGAGGCCTCGAAATGGTCAATGGAAGCACCAAAAGGACCTCGAGGGCCTCCAAAAGCATCAATGGAAGCACCAAAAGCATCTTGGAGACCTCAAAATGGTCAATGGAAGCACTAAAAGCATCTTGAGGGCCTCAAAACCCATCAATGGAAGCACCAAAAGCTCCTTGGAGACCTCAAAATGGTCAATGGAAGCACCAAAAGGACCTCGAGGGCCTCCAAACCCATCAATGGAAGCACCAAAAGCATCTTGGAGACCACAAAATGGTCAATGGAAGCACCAAAAGCACCTTGAGGGTCTCCAAAACCATCAATGGAAGCACCAAAAGCATCTTGAGGGTCTCCAAAACCATCAAAGGAACCATCAAAAGCATCTTGGAGACCTCGAAACCGTCAATGGAAGCACCAAAAGCATCTTGAGGGCCTCCAAACCCATCAATGGAAGCACCAAAAGCATCTTGGAGACCACAAAATCCTCAATGGAAGCACCAAAAGCACCTTGAGGGCCTCAAACCCATCAATGGAAGCACCAAAAGCATCTTGGAGACCTCGAAATCCTCAATGGAAGCACCAAAAGCATCTTGGAGACCTCGAAAGCATCAAAAGAACCATCACAACCACCTAGAGGGTCTCTGAAAGCACCTTGAGGGCCTCCAGAGGCATCAAAAGAAGCACCAAAAGCACCTTGAGGGTCTCCAAAAGCATCAAAGGAACCATCAAAAGCATCTTGGAGACCTCGAAACCGTCAATGGAAGCACCAAAAGCACCTCGAGGGCCTCAAAACCATCAATGGAAGCACCAAAAGCATCTTGGAGACCTCGAAATCGTCAATGGAAGCACCAAAAGCATCTTGAGGGCCTCCAAAAGCATCAATGGAAGCACCAAAAGCACCTTGAGGGTCTCCAAACCCATCAGTGGAAGCACCAAAAGCATCTTGGAGACCTCAAAATGGTCAATGGAAGCACCAAAAGCACCTTGAGGGCCTCCAAACCCATCAATGGAAGCACCAAAAGCATCTTGGAGACCTCAAAATCCTCAATGGAAGCACCAAAAGCATCTTGAGGGCCTCCAAACCCATCAATGGAAGCACCAAAAGCATCTTGGAGACCTTGAAATCCTCAATGGAAGCACTAAAAGCACCTTGAGGGCCTCCAAACCCATCAATGGAAGCACCAAAAGCATCTTGGAGACCTCGAAAGCATCAAAAGAACCATCACAACCACCTAGAGGGTCTCTGAAAGCACCTTGAGGGTCTCCAGAGGCATCAAAAGAAGCACCAAAAGCACCTTGAGGGTCTCCAAAAGCATCAATGGAAGCACCAAAAGCATCTTGGAGACCTCAAAATGGTCAATGGAAGCACCAAAAGGACCTCGAGGGTCTCCAAACCCATCAACGGAAGCACCAAAAGCATCTTGGAGACCTCGAAATCGTCAATGGAAGCACCAAAAGGACCTTGAGGGTCTCCAAACCCATCAATGGAAGCACCAAAAGCATCTTGGAGACCTCGAAATCGTCAACGGAAGCACCAAAAGCACCTTGAGGGTCTCCAAAAGCATCAAAAGACGCATCAAAAGCATCTTGGAGACCACAAAATGGTCAATGGAAGCACCAAAAGCACCTTGAGGGCCTCCAAAACCATCAATGGAAGCACCAAAAGCTCCTTGGAGACCTCAAAATGGTCAATGGAAGCACCAAAAGGACCTTGAGGGCCTCAAAACCCATCAAAAGAAGCACCAAAAGCACCTCGAGGGCCTCCAAATCCATCAATGGAAGCACCAAAAGCATCTTGGAGGCCTCGAAATCCTCAATGGAAGCACCAAAAGCACCTTGAGGGCCTCCAAACCCATCAATGGAAGCACCAAAAGCATCTTGGAGACCACAAAATGGTCAATGGAAGCACCAGAAGCACCTTGAGGGTCTCCAAAACCATCAATGGAAGCACCAAAAGCATCTTGGAGACCACAAGATCCTCAATGGAAGCACCAAAAGCACCTTGAGGGCCTCCAAACCCATCAATGGAAGCACCAAAAGCATCTTGGAGACCTCGAAAGCATCAAAAGAACCATCACAACCACCTAGAGGGTCTCTGAAAGCACCTTGAGGGCCTCCAGAGGCATCAAAAGAAGCACCAAAAGCACCTTGAGGGTCTCCAAAAGCATCAAAGGAACCATCAAAAGCATCTTGGAGACCTCGAAACTGTCAATGGAAGCACCAAAAGCATCTTGAGGGTCTCCAAAAGCATCAATGGAAGCACCAGAAGCATCTTGGAGACCTCGAAACCATCAATGGAAGCACCAAAAGCATCTTGGAGACCTCAAAATGGTCAATGGAAGCACCAAAAGCATCTTGGAGACCACAAAATCCTCAATGGAAGCACCAAAAGCATCTTGGAGACCTCAAACCCATCAATGGAAGCACCAAAAGCATCTTGGAGACCTCGAAATCGTCAATGGAAGCACCAAAAGGACCTTGAGGGTCTCCAAAGGCATCAAAAGACGCATCAAAAGCATCTTGGAGACCTCGAAATCCTCAATGGAAGCACCAAAAGCACCTTGAGGGTCTCCAGACCCATCAATGGAAGCACCAAAAGCATCTTGGAGACCACAAGATCCTCAATGGAAGCACCAAAAGCACCTTGAGAGCCTCAAAACCCATCAATGGAAGCACCAAAGGCACCTTGGAGACCACAAAATGGTCAATGGAAGCACCAAAAGCACCTTGAGGGTCTCCAAACCCATCAATGGAAGCACCAAAAGCATCTTGGAGACCTCGAAAGCATCAAAAGAACCATCACAACCACCTAGAGGGTCTCTGAAAGCACCTTGAGGGCCTCCAGAGGCATCAAAAGAAGCACCAAAAGCACCTTGAGGGTCTCCAAAAGCATCAAAGGAACCATCAAAAGCATCTTGGAGACCTCGAAATCCTCAATGGAAGCACCAAAAGCATCTTGAGGGTCTCCAAAAGCATCAATGGAAGCACCAAAAGCATCTTGGAGACCTCAAAATGGTCAATGGAAGCACCAAAAGCACCTTGAGGGCCTCCAGACCCATCAATGGAAGCACTAAAAGCATCTTGGAGACCAAAAAACGGTCAATGGAAGCACCAAAAGCACCTCGAGGGCCTCAAAACCATCAATGGAAGCACCAAAAGCATCTTGGAGACCTCAAAATGGTCAATGGAAGCACCAAAAGCATCTTGGAGACCTCAAAATCAGCAATGGAAGCACCAAAAGCACCTTGAGGGCATCTAAATCCATCAATGGAAGCACCAAAAGCATCTTGGAGACCTCGAAACCGTCAATGGAAGCACCAAAAGCACCTTGAGGGCCTCCAAACCATCAATGGAAGCACCAAAAGCATCTTGGAGACCTCAAAATGGTCAATGGAAGCACCAAAAGCACCTTGAGGGCCTCCAGACCCATCAATGGAAGCACTAAAAGCATCTTGGAGACCAAAAAACGGTCAATGGAAGCACCAAAAGCACCTCGAGGGCCTCAAAACCATCAATGGAAGCACCAAAAGCATCTTGGAGACCTCAAAATGGTCAATGGAAGCACCAAAAGCATCTTGGAGACCTCAAAATCAGCAATGGAAGCACCAAAAGCACCTTGAGGGCATCTAAATCCATCAATGGAAGCACCAAAAGCATCTTGGAGACCTCGAAACCGTCAATGGAAGCACCAAAAGCACCTTGAGGGCCTCCAAACCATCAATGGAAGCACCAAAAGCATCTTGGAGACCTCGAAAGCATCAAAAGAACCATCACAACCACCTAGAGGGTCTCTGAAAGCACCTTGAGGGTCTCCAGAGGCATCAAAAGAAGCACCAAAAGCACCTTGAGGGTCTCCAAAAGCATCAATGGAAGCACCAAAAGCATCTTGGAGACCTCAAAATGGTCAATGGAAGCACCAAAAGGACCTCGAGGGTCTCCAAACCCATCAACGGAAGCACCAAAAGCATCTTGGAGACCTCGAAATCGTCAATGGAAGCACCAAAAGGACCTTGAGGGTCTCCAAACCCATCAATGGAAGCACCAAAAGCATCTTGGAGACCTCGAAATCGTCAACGGAAGCACCAAAAGCACCTTGAGGGTCTCCAAAAGCATCAAAAGACGCATCAAAAGCATCTTGGAGACCACAAAATGGTCAATGGAAGCACCAAAAGCACCTTGAGGGCCTCCAAAACCATCAATGGAAGCACCAAAAGCTCCTTGGAGACCTCAAAATGGTCAATGGAAGCACCAAAAGGACCTTGAGGGCCTCAAAACCCATCAAAAGAAGCACCAAAAGCACCTCGAGGGCCTCCAAATCCATCAATGGAAGCACCAAAAGCATCTTGGAGGCCTCGAAATCCTCAATGGAAGCACCAAAAGCACCTTGAGGGCCTCCAAACCCATCAATGGAAGCACCAAAAGCATCTTGGAGACCACAAAATGGTCAATGGAAGCACCAGAAGCACCTTGAGGGTCTCCAAAACCATCAATGGAAGCACCAAAAGCATCTTGGAGACCACAAGATCCTCAATGGAAGCACCAAAAGCACCTTGAGGGCCTCCAAACCCATCAATGGAAGCACCAAAAGCATCTTGGAGACCTCGAAAGCATCAAAAGAACCATCACAACCACCTAGAGGGTCTCTGAAAGCACCTTGAGGGCCTCCAGAGGCATCAAAAGAAGCACCAAAAGCACCTTGAGGGTCTCCAAAAGCATCAAAGGAACCATCAAAAGCATCTTGGAGACCTCGAAACTGTCAATGGAAGCACCAAAAGCATCTTGAGGGTCTCCAAAAGCATCAATGGAAGCACCAGAAGCATCTTGGAGACCTCGAAACCATCAATGGAAGCACCAAAAGCATCTTGGAGACCTCAAAATGGTCAATGGAAGCACCAAAAGCATCTTGGAGACCACAAAATCCTCAATGGAAGCACCAAAAGCATCTTGGAGACCTCAAACCCATCAATGGAAGCACCAAAAGCATCTTGGAGACCTCGAAATCGTCAATGGAAGCACCAAAAGGACCTTGAGGGTCTCCAAAGGCATCAAAAGACGCATCAAAAGCATCTTGGAGACCTCGAAATCCTCAATGGAAGCACCAAAAGCACCTTGAGGGTCTCCAGACCCATCAATGGAAGCACCAAAAGCATCTTGGAGACCACAAGATCCTCAATGGAAGCACCAAAAGCACCTTGAGAGCCTCAAAACCCATCAATGGAAGCACCAAAGGCACCTTGGAGACCACAAAATGGTCAATGGAAGCACCAAAAGCACCTTGAGGGTCTCCAAACCCATCAATGGAAGCACCAAAAGCATCTTGGAGACCTCGAAAGCATCAAAAGAACCATCACAACCACCTAGAGGGTCTCTGAAAGCACCTTGAGGGCCTCCAGAGGCATCAAAAGAAGCACCAAAAGCACCTTGAGGGTCTCCAAAAGCATCAAAGGAACCATCAAAAGCATCTTGGAGACCTCGAAATCCTCAATGGAAGCACCAAAAGCATCTTGAGGGTCTCCAAAAGCATCAATGGAAGCACCAAAAGCATCTTGGAGACCTCAAAATGGTCAATGGAAGCACCAAAAGCACCTTGAGGGCCTCCAGACCCATCAATGGAAGCACTAAAAGCATCTTGGAGACCAAAAAACGGTCAATGGAAGCACCAAAAGCACCTCGAGGGCCTCAAAACCATCAATGGAAGCACCAAAAGCATCTTGGAGACCTCAAAATGGTCAATGGAAGCACCAAAAGCATCTTGGAGACCTCAAAATCAGCAATGGAAGCACCAAAAGCACCTTGAGGGCATCTAAATCCATCAATGGAAGCACCAAAAGCATCTTGGAGACCTCGAAACCGTCAATGGAAGCACCAAAAGCACCTTGAGGGCCTCCAAACCATCAATGGAAGCACCAAAAGCATCTTGGAGACCTCAAAATGGTCAATGGAAGCACCAAAAGCACCTTGAGGGCCTCCAGACCCATCAATGGAAGCACTAAAAGCATCTTGGAGACCAAAAAACGGTCAATGGAAGCACCAAAAGCACCTCGAGGGCCTCAAAACCATCAATGGAAGCACCAAAAGCATCTTGGAGACCTCAAAATGGTCAATGGAAGCACCAAAAGCATCTTGGAGACCTCAAAATCAGCAATGGAAGCACCAAAAGCACCTTGAGGGCATCTAAATCCATCAATGGAAGCACCAAAAGCATCTTGGAGACCTCGAAACCGTCAATGGAAGCACCAAAAGCACCTTGAGGGCCTCCAAACCATCAATGGAAGCACCAAAAGCATCTTGGAGACCTCGAAAGCATCAAAAGAACCATCACAACCACCTAGAGGGTCTCTGAAAGCCCCTTGAGGGTCTCCAGAGGCATCAAAAGAAGCACCAAAAGCACCTTGAGGGTCTCCAAAAGCATCAAAGGAACCATCAAAAGCATCTTGGAGACCTCGAAACCGTCAATGGAAGCACCAAAAGCATCTTGAGGGTCTCCAAACCCATCAATGGAAGCACCAAAAGCATCTTGGAGACCACGAAATCCTCAATGGAAGCACCAAAAGGACCTTGAGGGTCTCCAAAGGCATCAAAAGACGCATCAAAAGCATCTTGGAGACCTTGAAATCCTCAATGGAAGCACCAAAAGCACCTTGAGGGCCTCAAAACCATCAATGGAAGCACCAAAAGCATCTTGGAGACCTCGAAATCGTCAATGGAAGCACTAAAAGCACCTCGAGGGTCTCCAAACCCATCAATGGAAGCACCAAAAGCATCTTGGAGACCACAAGATCCTCAATGGAAGCACCAAAAGCCCCTTGAGGGCCTCCAGAACCCCCTGTAGATCCTCCAAAAGCCCCTTGAGGAGCTCCAAAAGCCCCTTGAGGACCCCCAACCCCCTTCTAGGACCCCCCCCCAAGCCCCCTCGGGGACCCCCCACCCCCCCCCCACCCCCCCCCAGAAGCACCTTGAGGGCCTGAGCGTCTCTGACGAGGATGGAGCGGAGCTGCCCATTGAGCTCGAAGAAGACCTCGCGCTGTCCGGCCGCGTTCAGGTCCCCCAGCGCCAGAGCCTTGATGTGCAGCGTCTTGCCTCGCTCCAGCTCCACCTGCGCCGAACCAGGGCTTCCCAGTTCAGCCCAGTCCCTCCCAGTCCCTCCCAGTGCCTCCCAGGCCATCCAAGTGCTCCAAGGGCCTCCCACTCCAGCCCATTTAGATCTAGTGCTCCCAGTGCCTCCCAGTGCTTCCCAGTCCATCCCAGTGCCTCCCAGTGCTTCCCAGTCCATCCCAGTGCCTACCAGTTCATCCCAGTCCATCTCAATTCAGTCCAGCCCAGCCCAGTGCCTCCCAGTCCCTCCCAGTGCCTCCTACTGCCTCCAAGGGCCTCCCACTCCAGCCTATTTACATCTAATGCTCCCAGTGCCTCCCAGTGCTTCCCAGTCCATCCCAGTGCCTCCCAGTGCTTCCCAGTGCCTCCCAGTGCCTCCCAGTTCATCCCAGTCCATCTCAGTTCAGTCCAGCTCAGCCCAGTTTAGCCCAGTTCAGTCCAGTTCAGCCCAGACCCTCCCAGTCCCTCCCAGTGCCTCCTACTGCCTCCAAGGGCCTCCCACTCCATCCTATTTACATCTAGTGCTCCCAGTGCCTCCCAGTGCCTCCCAGTCCCTCCCAGTTCATCCCAGTCCATCTCAGTTCAGTCCAGTCCAGCCCAGTCCAGCCCAGTTAAACCTAGTCCCTCCCAGTCCCTCCCAGTCCATCCTACTGCCTCCAAGGGCCTCCCACTCCATCCTATTTACATCTAGTGCTCCCAGTGCCTCCCAGTGCTTCCCAGTCCATCCCAGTGCCTCCCAGTTCATCCCAGTCCATCTCAGTTCAGTCCATCCCAGTCCAGCCTAATCCCTCCCAGTGCCTCCCAGTGCCTCCCAGTGCCTCCTACTGCCTCCAAGTGCCTCCCACTCCATCCTATTTACATCTAGTGCTCCCAGTGCCTCCCAGTGCTTCCCAGTCCATCCCAGTGCCTCCCAGTGCTTCCCAGTCCATCCCAGTTCAGTCCAGTCCAGCCCAGTTAAACCTAGTCCCTCCCAGTCCCTCCCAGTCCATCCTACTGCCTCCAAGTGCCTCCCAGTCCATCCCATTTAGATCTAGTGCTCCCAGTGCCTCCCAGTGCTTCCCAGTCCATCCCAGTGCCTCCCAGTTCATCCCAGTCCATCTCAATTCAGTCCAGTTCAGCCCAGTCCCTCCCAGTCCCTCCCAGTCCATCCTACTGCCTCCAAGTGCCTCCCACTCCACCCTATTTACATCTAGTGCTCCCAGTGCCTCCCAGTCCATCCCAGTGCCTCCCAGTTCATCCCAGTCCATCTCAGTTCAGTCCAGCCCAGCCCAGTTCAGCCCAGTTCAGCCCAGTCCTTCCCAGTGCCTCCCAGTCCCTCCCAGTCCATCCTACTGCCTCCAAGTGCCTCCCACTCCATCCTATTTACATCTAGTGCTCCCAGTGCCTCCCAGTGCCTCCCAGTGCCTCCCAGTCCCTCCCAGTTCATCCCAGTCCATCTCAATTCAGTCCAGTTCAGCCCAGTGCCTCCCAGTCCCTCCCAGTGCCTCCTACTGCCTCCAAGGGCCTCCCACTCCAGCCTATTTACATCTAGTGCTTCCCAGTGCCTCCCAGTGCTTCCCAGTCCATCCCAGTGCCTCCCAGTGCTTCCCAGTCCATCCCAGTGCCTCCCAGTTCATCCCAGTCCATCTCAGTTCAGTCCAGCCCAGCCCAGTTCAGCCCAGACCCTCCCAGTGCCTCCTACTGCCTCCAAGGGCCTCCCAGTCCATCCTATTTACATCTAGTGCTCCCAGTGCCTCCCAGTGCTTCCCAGTGCCTCCTAGTTCATCCCAGTCCATCTCAATTCAGTCCAGCCCAGCCCAGTTCAGCCCAGTTCAGTCCAGTTCAGCCCAGACCCTCCCAGTCCCTCCCAGTGCCTCCTACTGCCTCCAAGTGCCTCCCAGTCCATCCTATTTACATCTAGTGCTCCCAGTGCCTCCCAGTGCTTCCCAGTCCATCCCAGTGCCTCCCAGTTCATCCCAGTCCATCTCAGTTCAGTCCAGCCCAGTTCAGCCCAGTCCTTCCCAGTGCCTCCCAGTCCCTCCCAGTCCATCCTACTGCCTCCAAGTGCCTCCCACTCCATCCTATTTACATCTAGTGCTCCCAGTGCCTCCCAGTCCATCCCAGTGCCTCCCAGTTCATCCCAGTCCATCTCAATTCAGTCCAGCTCAGCCCAGTCCCTCCCAGTCCCTCCCAGTCCCTCCCAGTGCCTCCTACTGCCTCCAAGTGCCTCCCACTCCACCCTATTTACATCTAGTGCTCCCAGTGCCTCCCAGTGCTTCCCAGTCCCTCCCAGTGCCTCCCAGTGCTTCCCAGTCCATCCCAGTCCCTCCCAGTTCATCCCAGTCCATCTCAGTTCAGTCCAGTCCAGCCCAGTCCAGCCCAGTTAAACCTAGTCCCTCCCAGTCCCTCCCAGTCCATCCTACTGCCTCCAAGTGCCTCCCAGTCCATCCTATTTACATCTAGTGCTCCCAGTGCCTCCCAGTGCTTCCCAGTCCATCCCAGTGCCTCCCAGTTCATCCCAGTCCATCTCAATTCATTCCAGTTCAGCCCAGTCCCTCCCAGTCCCTCCCAGTGCCTCCTACTGCCTCCAAGTGCCTCCCACTCCATCCTATTTACATCTAGTGCTCCCAGTGCCTCCCAGTGCTTCCCAGTCCATCCCAGTGCTCCAAGAGCCTCCCAGTGCTTCCCAGTGGCCCCTAGTGCCCCCCAACCCTCTCCCAGTTCCACTCAATCCCCTCCCAGTGCCTCCCAGTGCTCTCCAATCCCCTCCCAGCCTCTCCCAGTGCCCTCCAATCTCCTCCCAGTCCCTCCCAATCCCCTCTTAGTGCCTCCCAGTGCTCTCTAATCCCCTCCAATCCCCTCCCAGTCCCTCCCAGTCTCCTCCCAGTGCCCCCCAGTCCTCTCCCGGTCCCTCCCAGGGCTCTCTAATCCCTTCCCAGTCTCTACTAGTGCCCTCCCAGCCCTTCCCAGTGCTCTCGAATCCCCTCTCAGTCCCTCCCAGTGCCTCCCAGTGCTCTCTAATCCCCTCCCAGTCCCTCCCAGTGCCTCCCAGTGCTCTCTAATCCCCTCCCAGTGCCTCCCAGTCCCCCTCAATCCCCTTTCAGTGCTTCCCAGTGCTTTCTAATCCCCTCTAATCCCCTCCCAGTGCCTCCCAGTGCCCTCCAATCTCCTCCCAGTGCCTCCCAGTGCCCTCCAATCTCCTCCCAGTGCCTCCCAGTGCCCTCCAATCTCCTCCCAGTGGCCCCCAATCCCCTCCCAGTCCCTCCCAGTGCTCTCTAATCCCCTCCCAGTGCCTCCCAGTCCCCCTCAATCCCCTCTTAGTGCTTCCCAGTGCTCTCTAATCCCCTCCAATCCCCTCCCAGTGCCTCCCAGTGCTCTCTAATCCCCTCCCAGGGCCTCCCAGTGCTCTCCAATCCCCTCCCAGTCTCTACTAGTGCCCTCCCAGCCCTTCCCAGTGCTCTCCGATCCCCTCCCAGTCCCTCCCAGTGCCTCCCAGTGCTCTCTAATCCCCTCCCAGTGCCTCCCAGTCCCCCTCAATCCCCTCTTAGTGCTTCCCAGTGCTTTCTAATCCCCTCCAATCCCCTCCCAGTGCCTCCCAGTGCTCTCTAATCCCCTCCCAGGTCCTCCCAGTGCTCTCTAATCCCCTCTCAGACCCTCCCAGTGCTCTCTAATCCCCTCCCAGTCCCTCCCAGTGCTCTCTAATCCCCTCCCAGTGCCTCCCAGTGCTCTCTAATCCCCTCCCAGGTCCTCCCAGTGCTCTCTAATCCCCTCTCAGACCCTCCCAGTGCCCTCCAATTCCCTCCCAGCCCTCTCCCAGTGCCTCCAAGTGCCTCCCCCCCCCCCCAACCTCAAACTCCTCGGCGATGCTGGGTCCCTCGAGGAAGAGTCGGGTGCCGAGGCAGGCGACGGGGCCGAAGGAGGCTCGGAAGCTCTGGAAGTCCTCGTAGACCTTGGGGTAGAGAGCGGCCGAGAGCAGCTCCTCGGGGCTGGGGGTGGCCCCGTCGCGCTCCCGCAGCTCCCGACCCAGCGCCTCGAAGTCCAGGGGGGGCAGGGAGGCCCCCGGGCGACCCTCCACGCGAGGGAGATCCTTCAGCACCTGCGGAAAGAGGAGGGGGGAAACCGACACGTCGCCACGGCGACCAGAGCAGCCCCGGGGGCGTTGCTAGGGAGGCTGTTGCTAAGGACCAGGGGTGAGGGACCTGTTGCTAGGAGAGCATCCCAGCCTGGGGCGTCGCTAAGGGCTTGTTGCTAAGGACCAGGGAAGGAGGGACCTGTTGCTAAGGGCCAGACACTGGGAAAGGGGTTGCTAGGGACCCATTGCTAAGGACCAGGGGTGGAGGGACCTGTTGCTAAGGACCAAATGCTGGGAAAGGGGTTGCTAGGGACTCGTTGCTAAGGACCAGGGGTGGAGGGACCTGTTGCTAAGGACCAAACGCTGGGAAAGGGGTTGCTAGGGAGGCTGTTGCTAAGGACCAGGGGTGAGGGACCTGTTGCTAAGGACCAAACGCTGGGAAAGGTGTTGCTAGGGAGGCTGTTGCTAAGGACCAGGGGTGGAGGGACCTGTTGCTAAGGGCCAAACGCTGGGAAAGGGGTTGCTAGGGAGGCTGTTGCTAAGGACCAGGGGTGGAGGGACCTGTTGCTAAGGGCCAGACACTGGGAAGGGGTTGCTAGGGACCCGTTGCTAAGGACCAGGGGTGGAGGGACCTGTTGCTAAGGACCAAACGCTGGGAAAGGGGTTGCTAGGGAGGCTGTTGCTAAGGACCAGGGGTGGAGGGACCTGTTGCTAAGGGCCAAGGGTGGAGGGACCTGTTGCTAGGAGAGCATCACACCCTGAGGTGTTGCTAGAGAGGCTGTTGCTAAGGACCAGGGGTGGAGGGACCTGTTGCTAAGGGCCAGGGATGGAGGGACCTGTTGCTAAGGACCAGGGATGTGGCAGAGGTTGCTAGGGACCCGTTGCTAAGGACCAAACGCTGGGAAAGGGGTTGCTAGGGAGGCTGTTGCTAAGGACCAGTGATGAGGGACCTGTTGCTAGGGAGCCGTTGCCATGGTAACAGCCCCAAGGGAGCCCGCCCAGTGCCTCCCAGTCCCTTTTCAGTGCTCCCAGTCCTTCCCAGTCTCCTCCCAGTGTCCCCTACACCTCTCCCAGACCCCTCCCAGTCCATCCCAGTCCCTCTCCCAGTGTCCCCTAGGTCCCTCCCAGTGCCTCCCAATCCTTTCCCAGCCCCTCCCAGTGTCCCCTACGTCCCTCCCAGTGCCTCCCAGTCCATCCCAGTGTCTCCCAGTCCCCTCCCGGTGCCTCCCACTCCTTTCCCAGCCCTTCCCAGTGTCCCCTACGTCCCTCCCAGTGCCTCCCAGTCCATCCCAGTGTCTCCCAGTCCCCTCCCAGTGCCTCCCACTCCTTTCCCAGCCCCTCCCAGTGTCCCCTAGGTCCCTCCCAGTGCCTCCCAATCCTTTCCCAGCCCTTCCCAGTGTCCCCTACATCCCTCCCAGTGCCTCCCAGTCCATCCCAGTGTCTCCCAGTCCCCTCCCGGTGCCTCCCAATCCTTCCCCAGCCCCTCCCAGTGTCCCCTACGTCCCTTCCAGTGCCTCCCAGTCCATCCCAGTGTCTCCCAGTCCCCTCCCAGTGCCTCCCAATCCTTTCCCAGCCCTTCCCAGTGTCCCCTACGTCCCTCCCAGTGCCTCCCAGTCCATCCCAGTGTCTCCCAGTCCCCTCCCGGTGCCTCCCAATCCTTCCCCAGCCCCTCCCAGTGTCCCCTACGTCCCTTCCAGTGCCTCCCAGTCCATCCCAGTGTCTCCCAGTCCCCTCCCAGTGCCTCCCAATCCTTTCCCAGCCCTTCCCAGTGTCCCCTACGTCCCTCCCAGTGCCTCCCAGTCCATCCCAGTGTCTCCCAGTCCCCTCCCGGTGCCTCCCACTCCTTCCCCAGCCCCTCCCAGTGTCCCCTAGGTCCCTCCCAGTGCCTCCCAGTGGGTCCCAGTGCTGACCCGTGATCGGAAGGGCTCCGGGAAGCCTCCGGGGGGGTCCCCGATGTATCCCTGCAGGAACTCGACGACGGAGCGGGGGAAGGAGAGCTCGTCGGCTCGAGCCTCGGCCTCGGCCCGAGACAGCCCGTTCTGCACCATGAACTGCGCCAGGTCCCCAACCACCTTGGACGACGGCGTCACCTGCACCAAGACGCACACCAGGGGTCACTGGGAGCCACTGGGAGTCAGCGGGAGACAGTGGGGGACAACGGCAGCCAAAGGGAGCCAATGTGAACCAATGGGAGTCAATGGCAGCCAATGGGAGCCAATGGCAACCAATGGCAGCCAATGGGAGTCAACGGGAGCCAATGGAAGTCAATGAGAGTCAATGGGAATCAACGGGAATCAGTGGGAGTCAACAGGAGCCAATGGCAGCCAATGAGAGCCAATGGAAGCCAATGGTAACCAATGGAAGCCAATGGGAGCCAATGGGAATCAATGGGAGTCAATGGGAGCCTATGGCAGCCAATGAGAGCCAATGGGAGCCAATGGGAATCAATGGCAGTCAATAGGAGTCAAGGAGAGCCAGTGGGAGTCAATGAGAGTCAATGGCAGCCAATGGGAGCCAATGGGATTCAGCAGGAGCCAATGGCAGCCAATGGCAGCCAATGGGAGCCAATGGGAGCCACTGGAAGTCAATGGCAGCCAATGGAAGCCAATGGGAGTCAATGGGAATCAATGGGAGCCAATGGGAGCCAATGGCAGCCAATGGCAGCCAATGGCAGCCAATGGAAGTCAATGGGAGACAATGGAAGTCAATGGGAGACAATGGGAGACAATGGGAGTCAATGGGAGCCCATGGGAGTCAATGGAAGCCAATGGGAGTCAATGGGAATCAATGGGAGCCAATGGGAGCCAATGGGAGCCAATGGAAGCCAATGGGAGTCAATGGTAGCCAATGGGAGTCGATGGGAGACAATGGGAGACAATGGCAGCCAATGGGAGCCAATTGAAGTCAATGAGAGCCAATGAGAGCCAACGGGAGTCAATGGGAGCCAATGGGAGTCAATAGGAGCCAATGGGAGCCACTTGAAGTCAATGGGAGCCAATTGAAGTCAATGAGAGCCAATGAGAGCCAACGGGAGTCAATGGGAGTCAATGGGAGCCAATGGCAGCCAATGAGAGCCAATGAAAACCAATGGCAGACAATGAGAGCCAATGGCATCCAATGGGAGTCAATGGCAGCCATTGGGAGATACTGGGAGCTAATGGGAGTCAATGGGAGCCAATGGAAGTCAATGAGAGCCAATGGCAGTCAATAGGATTCAACAGGAGCCAATGGAAGTCAATGAGAGACAATGGGAGCCAATGGGAGTTCCTGGGAGCTAATGGGAGTCAATGGCAGCCAATGGGAGTCAATGAGAGCCAATGGCAGCCAATGGGAGTCAATGGGAGTCAATGGGAGCCAATGGCAGCCACTTGAAGTCAATGGGAGCCAATGCAGCCAATGAGAGCAATTGGCAATGGCAGCCAATGGGAGTCAGTGGGAGCTGATGGGAGCCAGTGGGAGCTGATGGGAGCCAATGGGAGCCAGTGGGAGCCAATGGGAGCCAGTGGGAGCCAACTCAAGTCAGTGGGAGCCAATGCAGCCAATGAGAGCCAATGGGAGTCAACGAGAGCCAATGGCAGCCAATGAGAGCAATTGGCAGTCACTGGGAGTCAACGGGAGCCAGTGGGAGCCAATGGCAGCCAATGGGAGTCAATGGGAGTCAATGGGAGCCAATGGGAGCCAATGGGAGCCAATGAGAGCAATTGGCAGTCACTGGGAGCCAATGGGAACCAATGGGAGTCAATGGGAGTCAATGGGACCCAATGGCAGCCAATGAGAGCAATTGGCAGTCACTGGGAACCAATGGGAGTCAATGGGAGTCAATGGGAGCCAATGGCAGCCAATGAGAGCAATTGGCAGTCACTGGGAGCCAACGGGAGCCAATGGGAACCAATGGGAGCCAATGGGAGCCAATGGGAGCCAATGGGAGCCAATGAGAACCTATGGCAGTCAATGGGAGCCAATGGGAGCCAATGGGATCAAATGAGAGCCTATGGCAGTCAATGGGAGCCAATGGGAGCCAATGAGAGCCAATGGCAGCCAATGGGAGTCAATGGGATTCAACGGGAGCCAATGGGAGCCAAAGGGAGTCAATGGGAGCCAATAGGAACCAATGGGAGTCACTGGGAGCCAATGGGAGCCAATGAGAGCCAATGAGAGCCAATGGCAGCCAATGGGAGTCAATGGGATTCAACGGGAGCCAATGGGAGCCAAAGGGAGTCAATGGGAGCCAATGGCAGTCAATGGGAGTCAACAGGAGCCAATGGGAGCCACTGGACATCTCATGGACATCCTGAGCCAGGAAGAAACCAACCACGGAGACCTCGACCCACGAAGCAAGCGAGCACGAGGACCCAACCACGAGGAGAGACCCAACCACGAGGAGAGACCCAGCCCCTGGAGGTCATGTCCCACCTTGATGAGGTCGCCCAGGAGCTTGTTGGCCTCGGCGTAGGCCTTCTTGACCTCCTTGAACTTGTGCCCCAGCCCCATGGCGTGGGCCTGGAAGTGGAGGTTGGTGTACTGCCCGCCCGGGATCTCGTTCTCGTAGACGTCGGCGTTGCCCGACTTCATGGTGGCCGTGCAGTCGAAGGCCGCGTACAGGCCCCGAGCCGCCTCCCAGTACTCGCTGTACTCGAACACCTTCTCCAGAGACAGCCCTGGGAGGTGTGGGGAGGGGGGGGACGGGGACAGCCTCAGCAGGGAGAACCCCACGAAGTCCAGGAGAACCCCACGAAATCCAGGAGAACCACCTCCAGGACCTCCTTCCCACCTCCAGGACCTCCTTCCCACCTCCAAACCCCTTTAGAACCTCCATCACCATCTCCAGGACCTCATTCCCACCTCCAGGACCTCGTTCCCCTCTCCAAACCCTGGTAGAACCTCCATCACCACCTCCAAGACCTTGTTCCCACCTCCAGGACCTTTATTAAAACCTCCAAGTCCCTTTAGAAGCCCAAGTCTGCCTCCAGGATCTTGTTCCCACCTCCAAATCCCTCTAGAACCTCCATATCCACCTCCAGGACCTTCATTCCCATCTCTGACCCCCCTGGTAGAACCTCCATAAACACCTCCAGGGCCTCGTTCCCACCTCCAGGACCTTGTTCCCGTCTCCAAAGCCCTTTAGAACCTCCATATCTGCCTCCCCAGCTTCATCTCCCACCTCCAAGCCCCTGGGAGCATCTCCAAGACCTCATAACCACCTCCAGGACCTCGTTCCCAGCTCTAAATTCCTGGTAGAACCTCCATAACCTCATTCCTAGAACCTCTAGGATCTCAATCCCACCTCCAGGACCTTCATTCCCATCTCCAAACCCCTTTAGAACCTCCATAACCACCTCCAGGACCTTGTTCCCACCTCCAAACCCCTTTAGAACCTCCATAACCACCTCCAAGCCCCTGGGAGCATCTCCAGGACTTCATTCCCACCTCCAAACCCCTTTAGAACCTCCATATCCACCTCCAATTCCTCGTTCCCACCTCCAAACCCCTTCAGAACCTCCATAACCACCTCCAGGACCTTGTTCTCATCTCCAGGACCTTGTTCCCACCTCCAAACCACTTTAGAACCTCCATAACCACCTCCAAGCCCCTGGGAGCATCTCCAGGACTTCATTCCCACCTCCAAACCCCTTCAGAACCTCCATAACCACCTCCAATTCCTCATTCCCACCTCCAAACCCCTTCAGAACCTCCATAAGCACCTCCAGGACCTCATTCCCACCTCTAGGACCTCGTTCCCACCTCCAAACCCCTTTAGAACCTCTATATCTGCCTCACCAGCCCCATAACCACCTCCAGGACCTTGTTCCCATCTCCAGGACCTCATTCCTACCTCCAGGACCTTGTTTCCACCTCCAAACCCATTTAGAACCTCCATATCCACCTCCAGGACCTTGTTCCCACCTCCAAACCCCTTTAGAACCTCCATAACCACCTCCAGGAACTTGTTCCCACCTCCAGGACCTCGTTCCCATCTCCAGGACCTTGTTCCCACCTCCAGACCCCTTTAGAACCTCCATAAGCACCTCCAGGAGCTTCATTCCCACCTCCAACCCCCCTTTAGAACCTCCATAACCACCTCCAAGACCTCGTTCCCATCTCCAGGACCTCGTTCCCACCTCCAAACCCCTTCAGAACCTCCACAAGCACCTCCAGGAGCTTCATTCCCATCTCCAACCCCCCTTTAGAACCTCCATAACCACCTCCAAGACCTCGTTCCCATCTCCAGGACCTCGTTCCCACCTCCAACCCCCTTTAGAACCTCCATAACCACCTCCAAGACCTCGTTCCCATCTCCAGGACCTCGTTCCCACCTCCAAACCCCTTCAGAACCTCCATAAGCACCTCCAGGAGCTTCATTCCCATCTCCAACCCCCTGATAGAACCTCCATAACCACCTCCAAGACCTCGTTCCCATCTCCAGGACCTTGTTCCCACCTCCAAACCCCTCTAGAACCTCCATAAGCACCTCCAGGAGCTTCATTCCCACCTCCAACCCCCTGATAGAACCTCCATAACCACCTCCAAGACCTCGTTCCCACCTCCAGGACCTCGTTCCCACCTCCAAACCCCTTCAGAACCTCCATAACCACCTCCAGGACCTTGTTCCCACCTCCAAACCCCTTCAGAACCTCCATATCCACCTCCAATTCCCCGTTCCCACCTCCAACCCCCTGGTAGAACCTCCATATCCACCTCGGGTGACCTTCATTCCCACCCCGGTCGCCCCCGGTAGCCTCCGTGGTGTCCCCCGTACCGGTGTCAAGGGGTGTCCCTTGGGTGCAGGCCACCAGGGCCCCCATGCTGGGCTGGGAGGTCATGCCGGCCATGGCGTCCACCGCCACGTCCACCACGTCGGCCCCGGCCTGGGCGGCGGCCAGCATGGAGGCCACTCCGGCCCCGGCCGTGTCGTGGGAGTGCACGTGGATGGGGACCTCGGGGAACTCCTCCCGCAGAGCTCCCACCAGCAGCCGCGAGGCCTCCGGCGTCAGCAGCCCCGCCATGTCCTACAGACACAGGGGACACCTCCAGGACGTCCACCACGGGAGGAGCTCCGGCACCTCCAGATCCAAGCCCAGCCCAACCCAACCCCGGGTCCTTCCGGAGCTCAAAATCCAACCCCAACCCAACCCCAGAACCTCCGGCACCTCCAGAACCAACTCCAACCCAACCCCAGGTCCTTCCGGAGCTCAAAATCCAACCCCAACCCAACCCCAGAACCTCCGGCACCTCCAGATCCAACTCCAACCCAACCCCAGGTCCTTCCGGAGCTCAAAATCCAACCCCAACCCAACCCCAGCACCTCCAGATCCAACCCCAACCCAACCCCAGGTCCTTCAGGAGCTTCAAATCCAACCCCAACCCAACCCCAGGAGCTCCAGGATCTTCACGTCCAAACCCAACCCAACCCTGGGATCTCCAGGAGCTCCACATCCAACCCCAACCCAACCCCGGGACCTTCAGGAGCTTCAAATCCCACCACAGGAGCTCCAGGAGCTCCAGATCCAACCCCAACCCAACCCCAGGACCTCCAGGAGATCTGCAAACCACCACGGGAGCTCTAAATCCCACCTCAACCCAACCCCAGGACCTCCAGGAGCTCCAGATCGAACCCCAACCCAACCCCAGGTCCTTCAGGAGCTCCAAATCCAACCCCAGCCCAACCCCAGGAGCTCCAAATCCAACCCCAACCCAACCCTGGGGCCTTCAAGACCTCAAAATCCCACCCCTAGAGCTCCATATCCCACTCCAACCCAACCCCACGAGCTCCAGGAGCTCCAGATCTCACCCCAACCCCTCCAAGACCCTCAGATCCTCCATCTCAAGCCCAGTTCCTCCATCCCAACCCCTCCAAGACCCCAAATCCTCCATCCCAACCCCAGATCCTCCACCCCAACCTCTCCGAGACCTCAGTTCTTCATCCCCAACCCTTCCAAGACTCAAGTTCTTCAAGCCCAACCTCTCCAAGACCCCAGTTCCTCATCCTCAACCCCTCCAAGACCCCAGATCCTCCATCCCAACCCTTCCAAGACTCAAGTTCCTCATCCCCAACCTCAGATCCTCCATCTCAACCCCTCCAAGACCCCAAATCCTCCATCCCAACCCCTCAGGACCCCAAATCCTCCATCCCAACCCCTCCAAGACCCAAGTTCCTCAACCCCAACCCCAGATCCTCCATCTCAACCCCTCCGAGACCCCCAGACCCTCCATCTCAGGCCCAGATCCTCCATCCCAACCCCTCCAAGACCCCAAATCCTCCATCCCAACCCCTCCAAGACCCAAGTTCCTCAACTCCAACCCCATCATGACCCAAGTTCTTCAACCCCAACCTCTCCAAGACCCAAGTTCCTCATCCCCAACCCCTCCAAGACCCCAGATTCTCCATCTCAGGCCCAGATCCTCCATCCCAACCCTTCCAAGACCCAAGTTCCTCCATCCCAACCCCAGTTCTTCATCCCCAACCCCTCCGAGACCCCCAGACCCTCCATCTCAGGCCCAGATCCTCCATCCCAACCCTTCCAAGACCCAAGTTCCTCATCCCCAACCCCAGTTCTTCATCCCCAACCCCTCCAAGACCCCCAGACCCTCCATCTCAGGCCCAGATCCTCCACCCCAACCCCTCCAAGACCCAAGTTCCTCATCCCCAACCCCAGATCCTCCATCCCAACCTCTCCGAGACCTCAGTTCTTCATCCCCAACCCTTCCAAGACTCAAGTTCTTCAAGCCCAACCTCTCCAAGACCCCAGTTCCTCATCCTCAACCCCTCCAAGACCCCAGATCCTCCATCTCAGGCCCAGATCCTCCATCCCAACCCTTCCAAGACCCAAGTTCCTTATCCCCAACCCCAGATCCTCTATCTCAACCCCTCCAAGACCCTCAGATCCTCCATCTCAGGCTCAGATCCTCCACCCCAACCCCTCCAAGACCCCAAACCCTCCATCCCAACCCCTCCAAGACCCAAGTTCTTCATCCCCAACCCCTCCAAGACCCAAGTTCCTCAACCCCAACCCCATCATGACCCAAGTTCTTCCACTCCAACCCTTCCAAGACCCAAGTTCCTCATCCCCAACCCCTCCAAGACCCCAGATTCTCCATCTCAAGCCCAGATCCTCCATCCCAACCCTTCCAAGACCCAAGTTCCTCATCCCCAACCCCAGATCCTCCATCTCAACCCCTCCGAGACCCCCAGATCCTCCATCTCAGGCCCAGATCCTCCACCCCAACCCCTCCAAGACCCAAGTTCCTCATCCCCAACCCCAGATCCTCCATCTCGACCCCTCCAAGACCCCAAATCCTCCATCCCAACCCCTCCAAGACCCAAGTTCCTCAACCCCAACCCCATCATGACCCAAGTTCTTCAAGCCCAACCTCTCCAAGACCCAAGTTCCTCAACCCCAAACCCTCCAAGACCCAAGTTCCTCCATCCCAACCCCAGTTCTTCATCCCCAACCCCTCCAAGACCCCCAGACCCTCCATCTCAGGCCCAGATCCTCCATCCCAACCCCTCCAAGACCCAAGTTCCTCATCCCCAACCCCAGATCCTCCATCTCAACCCCTCCGAGACCCCCAGACCCTCCATCTCAGGCCCAGATCCTCCACCCCAACCCTTCCAAGACCCAAGTTCTTCATCCCCAACCCCTCCAAGACCCCAGATTCTCCATCTCAAGCCCAGATCCTCCATCCCAACCCCTCCAAGACCCAAGTTCCTCCATCCCAACCCCAGTTCTTCATCCCCAACCCCTCCAAGACCCCCAGACCCTCCATCTCAGGCCCAGATCCTCCATCCCAAACCCTCCAAGACCCAAGTTCCTCCATCCCAACCCCAGTTCTTTATCCCAAACCCCTCCAAGACCCTCAGATTCTCCATCTCAGGCCCAGATCCTCCATCCCAACCCCTCCAAGACCCCAAATCCTCCATCCCAACCCCAGATCCTCCACCCCAACCTCTCCGAGACCTCAGTTCTTCATCCCCAACCCTTCCAAGACTCAAGTTCTTCAAGCCCAACCTCTCCAAGACCCCAGTTCCTCATCCTCAACCCCTCCAAGACCCCAGATCCTCCATCTCAAGCCCAGATCCTCCATCCCAACCCTTCCAAGACCCAAGTTCCTTATCCCCAACCCCTCCAAGACCCCAGATCCTCCACCCCAACCCCTCCAAGACCCAAGTTCCTTATCCCCAACCCCAGATCCTCCATCTCAACCCCTCCGAGACCCCCAGACCCTCCATCTCAGGCCCAGATCCTCCACCCCAACCCCTCCAAGACCCAAGTTCCTCATCCCCAACCCCAGAGCCTCCATCTCAACCCCTCCGAGACCCCCAGATTCTCCATCTCAGGCCCAGATCCTCCTTCCCAACCCCTCCAAGACCCAAGTTCCTCATCCCCAACCCCAGATCCTCCATCTCAACCCCTCCGAGACCCCCAGACCCTCCATCTCAGGCCCAGATCCTCCTTCCCAACCCCTCCAAAACCCAAGTTCCTCAACCCCAAACCCTCCAAGACCCAAGTTCTTCATCCCCAACCCCTCCAAGACCCAAGTTCTTCATCCCCAACCCCTCCAAGACCCCAGATCCTCCATCCCAACCCCTCCAAGACCCCAGTTCCTCATCCCCAACCCCTCCAAGGCCCCAGATTCTCCATCTCAAGCCCAGATCCTCCATCCCAACCCTTCCAAGACCCAAGTTCCTCCATCCCAACCCCAGTTCTTTATCCCCAACCCCTCCAAGACCCTCAGATTTTCCATCTCAGGCCCAGATCCTCCATCCCAAACCCTCCAAGACCCCAAATCCTCCATCCCAACCCCAGATCCTCAATCCCAACCCCTCAGGACCCCAAATCATCCATCCCAACCTCTCCGAGACCTCAGTTCTTCATCCCCAACCCCTCCAAGACCCAAGTTCCTCCATCCCAACCCCAGTTCTTCATCCCCAACCCCTCCAAGACCCCCAGACCCTCCATCTCAGGCCCAGATCCTCCATCCCAACCCCTCCAAGACCCAAGTTCCTCCATCCCAACCCCAGTTCTTTATCCCAAACCCCTCCAAGACCCGCAGATTCTCCATCTCAGGCCCAGTTCCTCTATCCCAAACCCTCCAAGACCCCAAATCCTCCATCCCAACCCCAGATCCTCCACCCCAACCCCTCCAAGACCCAAGTTCTTCATCCCCAACCCCTCCAAGACCCTCAGATCCTCCATCTCAGGCTCAGATCCTCCACCCCAACCCCTCCAAGACCCCAAACCCTCCATCCCAACCCCTCCAAGACCCAAGTTCTTCATCCCCAACCCCGCCAAGACCCAAGTTCCTCAACCCCAACCCCATCATGACCCAAGTTCTTCCACTCCAACCCTTCCAAGACCCAAGTTCCTCATCCCCAACCCCTCCAAGGCCCCAGATTCTCCATCTCAAGCCCAGATCCTCCATCCCAACCCCAGATCCTCCACCCCAAGCCCTCCAAGACCCCCAGATCCCGCCCCCCTCCCGGCCCAGACCTTGATGCAGAGGATGTGCGTGCCGGCGGCCACCAGCTCCCGGGCCACCCCCAGGTAGTAGTCGAGGGTGTACTTGGTGCGCGAGGGGTCGGCCACGTTGCCCGTGTAGGAGAGGGCGGCCTCCACCACGGCCCCCGCCCGCCCGGCCGCCTCCACCCCCAGCACCAGGTTGGGGACGTAGTTGAGGGCGTCGAAGACGCGGAAGATGTCCATCCCGTTGGCCACTGCCACCTCGCAGAAGCTGGAGAGGAGGAGGAGGAGACCCTCCGTGTCACCTCCATCTGAGCCTCCAGGAGGATCTCCTCGAGGTTCCGTCCCCACCCGGAGTCGCCCGATGGCCTCAAGGCCTCTCCCCCCCCCCCACCAATCCCTGGGCTCCTTCGGGCCACCAGGATCCCACCAGGACCTCATCGGCCTTCGTCACACCAGGTCCTGGTTGTCCCTCAGGCCTCCGGGATCCTCCATCCCCTGATGTCCCTTCATCCCTCCATGTCCCCTCATCCCACCAGGTCCTGGTTGTCCCTCAGGCCTCCGGGATCCTCCATCCCCTGATGTCCCTCCATCCCCTGAGGTCCCTTCATCCCTCCATGTCCCCTCATCCCACCAGGTCCTGGTTGTCCCTCAGGCCTCCGGGATCCTCCATCCCCTGATGTCCCTTCATCTCATCATGTCCTGATGTCCATTCATCCCTCCATCCCCTGAGGTCCCTTCATCCCTCCATGTCCTGATGTCCCTTCATCTTTCCATGCCCTGAGGTTCCTCCATGACCCCATGTCCCTTCATCTCCCCACGTCCTGCTGTCCCCTCATCCCTCCATGACCTTCTATCCCCTGAGGTTCCTTCATGTCCCCTTGTCCCGCCATGTCCTGAGGGTCCTTCATCTCCCCACGTCCTGCTGTCCCCTCATCCCTCCATGTCCCCTCATCCCACTGTGTCCTGAGGTTCCTCCATGTCCCGAGGTTCCTCCACCTCCCCATGTCCCTTCATCCCCGTGTCCCTATGTCCTCATGTCCCCCTGTGACCCCTCATGTCCCACCAGTAGATGACGTTCTCGGGGTAGTTGGTTCCTGGAGGTTCCTCCATCTCCCCACATCCCTATATCCCCCTTGTGTCCCCATGTCCCTTCATCCCCATGTCCCAATGTCCTCATGTCCCCTCATGTCCCACCAGTAGATGATGTTCTCGGGGTAGTTGCCTCCTCCAGGTTCCTCCATCTCCCCATGTCCCTATGTCCCCTCATGTCCCACCAGTAGATGACATTCTTGGGGTAGTTGGTTCCTGGAGGCTCCTCCATCTCCCCATGTCCTTATGTCCCAATGTCCTCATGTCCCCTCATGTCCCACCAGTAGATGACATTCTCAGGGTAGTTGCTTCCTGGAGGCTCCTCCATCTCCCCATGTCCTCATGTCCCCTCATGTCCCACCAGTAGATGACATTCTCGGGGTAGTTGCTTCCTGGAGGCTCCTCCATCTCCCCATGTCCTTACGTCCCAATGTCCTCATGACCCCTCATGTCCCACCAGTAGATGACATTCTCAGGGTAGTTGGTTCCTGGAGGTTCCTCCATCTCCCCACATCCCTATATCCCCCTTGTGTCCCCATGTCCCCTCATCCCCATGTCCCAATGTCCTCATGTCCCCTCATGTCCCACCAGTAGATGATGTTCTCGGGGTAGTTGCTTCCTGGAGGTTCCTCCATCTCCCCATATCCCTATGTCCCCTCATGTCCCACCAGTAGATGACATTCTCAGGGTAGTTGGTTCCTGGAGGGTCCTCCATCTCCCCATGTCCTTATGTCCCAATGTCCTCATGTCCCCTCATGTCCCACCAGTAGATGACGTTCTCGGGGTAGTTGGTTCCTGGAGGTTCCTCCATCTCCCCACATCCCTATAACCCCCTTGTGTCCCAATGTCCCAATGTCCTCATGTCCCCTTATGTCTCACCAGTAGATGACATTCTCGGGGTAGTTGGCTCCTGGAGGTTCCTCCATCTCCCCACATCCCCATCTCCCCCTCATGTCCCCATGTCCCTACATCCCCATGTCCCAATGTCCTCATGTCCCCTCATGTCCCACCAGTAGATGATGTTCTCGGGGTAGTTGCCTCCTCAAGGTTCCTCCATCTCCCCATATCCCTATGTCCCCTCATGTCCCACCAGTAGATGACATTCTCAGGGTAGTTGGTTCCTGGAGGCTCCTCCATCTCCCCATGTCCTTATGTCCCAATGTCCTCATGTCCCCTCATGTCCCACCAGTAGATGACATTCTCGGGGTAGTTGCCTCCTGGAGGCTCCTCCATCTCCCCATGTCCTCATGTCCCAATGTCCTCATGTCCCCTCATGTCCCACTAGTAGATGACGTTCTTGGGGTAGTTGCTTCCTGGAGGTTCCTCCATCTCCCCATGTCCTTATGTCCCAATGTCCTCATGTCCCCTCATGTCCCACCAGTAGATGACATTCTCGGGGTAGTTGGTTCCTGGAGGTTCCTCCATCTCCCCCCATCCCTATATCCCCCTTGTGTCCCCATGTCCCTTCATCCCCATGTCCCAATGTCCTCATGTCCCCTCATGTCCCACCAGTAGATGATGTTCTCGGGGTAGTTGCCTCCTCGAGGTTCCTCCATCTCCCCATATCCCTATGTCCCCTCATGTCCCACCAGTAGATGACGTTCTTGGGGTAGTTGGCTCCTGGAGGTTCCTCCATCTCCCCCCATCCCCATATCCCCCTCGTGTCCCTACGTCCTCATGTCCCCGGTGCCCCCTCCTGGTGTCCCGTCCCCCCCCACCCCCCGTGGTGTCCCCACCGGTAGATGACGTTGTCGGGGTAGTTGGTGTATCCGACGGCGTTGGCTCCTCTCAGCAGCATCTGGAAGGGGATGTTGGGGACGAGGCGGCGCAGCTCCCGCAGCCGCTCCCACGGACACTCGTGCAGGAAGCGCATGGCCACGTCGAAGGTGGCGCCTGCCGGGGGGGGGACACACACACCACCGGCCCTCGTGCCAAGATCCTCGTGCGACGCACGTGTGTCTCTCGCCCGTAAATCCACCCCACGACCCAACCGGGAGCCACAAAATCCCACCCCGGGAGCCACAGATCCAACCCGGGACCCTCAAGGTCATCTCCCAGCCCTTCAAGGAGCCCCAAATCCTACCCCACGACCCCCAAAATCCCACCCTGAGCCCCCAAATTCATCTCCCAACCCTTCAAAGACCTCCCAAATCCAACCCAAGACCCTCAAATCCCACCCCAGGACCCCAGATTCATCTCCCAACCCTTCAAGGAGCCCCAAATCCTACCCCACGACCCCCAAAATCCCACCCTGAGCCCCCAAATTCATCTCCCAACCCATCCAGGACCCTGAAAATCCCACCCCAGGACCCCAAATTCATCTCCCAACCCTTCCAGGACCCTCAAATCCCACCCCAGGACCCCAAATCCCCCTCCCAGTCCCTCAATGATCCCCAAGTCACCCTCGATCACCCCCGAATTCCCTTTGGTGACCCCTAAATCCTCCTCCCAGCCCCTCAGTGACCCCCAAATCCCCCTCCCAGCCCCTCAGTGACCCCCAGCTCCCCCTCCCAGCCCTTCCATGACCCCCAAATCCCCCTCAGTGACCCCCAAATCCCCCTCCCAGCCCCTCAGTGACCCCCAAATCCCCCTCCCAGCCCCTCAGTGACCCCCAGCTCCCCCTCCCAGCCCTTCCATGACCCCCAAATCCCCCTCAGTGACCCCCAAATCCCCCTCCCAGCCCCTCAGTGACCCCCAAATCCCCCTCCCAGCCCTTCCATGACCCCCACATCCCCCTCCCAACCCCTCAACGAGCCCCAAATTCTCCTCCATGAGCCCCAAATCCCCCTCCCGGACCCTCAGTGACCCCCAAATCCCCCTCCCAGCCCCTCAGTGACCCCCAGCTCCCCCTCCCAGCCCTTCCATGACCCCCACATCCCCCTCAGTGACCCCCAGATCCCCCTCCCAGCCCCTCCATGACCCCCACATCCCCCTCCCAACCCCTCAACGAGCCCCAAATTCTCCTCCATGAGCCCCAAATCCCCCTCCAGGACCCTCAGTGACCCCCAGATCCCCCTCCCAGCCCCTCTGTGACCCCCACATCCCCCTCCCAGCCCCTCCATGACCCCCACATCCCCCTCAGTGACCCCCAAATCCCCCCTCCCAGCCCTTCCATGACCCCCACATCCCCCTCAGTGACCCCCAGATCCCCCTCCCAGCTCCCCCGTGACCCCCACATCCCCCTCCCAACCCCTCAACGAGCCCCAAATTCTCCTCCATGAGCCCCAAATCCCCCTCCAGGACCCTCAGTGACCCCCAGATCCCCCTCCCAGCCCTTCCATGACCCCCACATCCCCCTCAGTGACCCCCAGCTCCCCCTCCCAGCCCTTCCGTGACCCCCACATCCCCCTCCTAACCCCTCAACGAGCCCCAAATTCTCCTCCATGAGCCCCAAATCCCCCTCCAGGACCCTCAGTGACCCCCAAATCCCCCCCAGGAGCCCCAAACTCATCTCCCAGCCCCTCACCGCTCCCCAAATCCACCTCAGTGACCCCCCAAATCCCCCTCCCAGCCACTCAGTGACCCCCAAATCCCCCTCCCAGCCCCTCAGTGACCCCCAGATCCCCCTCCCAGCCCTTCCATGACCCCCAAATCCCCCTCAGCGACCCCTAAATTCCCCTCCCAGCCCCTCAGTGACCCCCAGATCCCTCTCCCAGCTCCCCCGTGACCCCCACATCCCCCTCCCAACCCCTCAACGAGCCCCAAGTTCTCCTCCATGAGCCCCAAATCCCCCTCCAGGACCCTCAGTGACCCCCAAATCCCCCCTCCCAGGCACTCATCGCCCCCTCCCGAGTCCCTCTCCAAGCCCTTCCATGACCCCCCCCCCAGCAGGGGTCACCTCCCCAGGTCTCCATGCTGCAGAGGCTGCTGAGGGCGTGGGCGGCGAAGGGGGCGATTCGCGCCAGGTCGCGGGTCCGCACCCGCGTGGCCAAGAGGGACTGGTGGGCGTCGCGGAAGGTGGTGTCGGTGAGCAGCAGCCCCCGGTGCCCGCGCAGCGCCCGGGCGAAGCCCGACGGGCCCTCCCGCTGCAGCACCCCGCGCAGGCCCTCGGCGGGGGGACCTGGGGGGTCATGGAGAGGGACTTAGCGGGGGTCAAGAAGGGTCCTGGAGGAGGACTCGGGGGCCCCTGAGGCAGCTGGGAGAGGGATTTGAGGTTCAATGAGGGTCCCAGAGGGAGGTCTGGGGGGTCATGGAGTGGTTGGGAGGGGGATTTGGGGGTCACCGAGGGGCTGGGAGGGGGATTTGGGGGCCACTGAGGGGGATTTGGGGTTCATAGAGGGGCTGGGAGGGGGATTTGGGGGGCACTGAGGGGGATTTGGGGTTCATAGAGGGGCTGGAGGGGGATTTGGGGGTCACTGAGAGAGATTTGGGGGTCATGGAGGAGGATTTGTGGGTCACCGAGGGGCTGGAGGGGGATATGGGGGCACTGAGGGGGATTTGGGGTCATTGAGGGTCCTGGAGGGGGATTTGGGGCTCATGGAGGAGAATTTGGGGATCATTGAGGGGTTGGGAGGGGGATTTAGGGGTCATGGAGGGGCTGGGGAGGGGGATATGGGGGTCCTGGAGGGGCTGAGAGGGGGATTTGGGGGCCACAGAAGGGTATTTGGGGGACAAGGAGGGGGATTGGGGGACAAGGAGGGGCTGAGAGGGGGATTTGGGGGTCACCGAGGGGCTGGGAGGGGGATTTGGGGCTCATGGAGGAGAATTTGGGGGTCACTGAGGGGCTGGGAGGTGGATTTGGGGGCACTGAGGGGGATTTGGGGGTCACCGAGGGTCCTGGAGGGGGATTTGGGGCTCATGGAGGAGAATTTGGGGATCATTGAAGGGTTGGGAGGGGGATTTAGGGGTCATGGAGGGGCTGGGAGGGGGATTTGGGGCTCATGGAGGAGAATTTGGGGATCATTGAGGGGTTGGGAGGGGGATTTAGGGGTCATGAAGGGGCTGGGAGGGGGATTTGGGGGTCACGGAGGGGCTGGGAGGGGGATTTGGGGGTCCCGGGGTGGGTTTGGGGTCTCACCCATGGGCACCGGGGGGGGGGTGGGCTCCACCAGAGCCGCTTTGGCCTTAACGGGGAGGGGGGTGCTGGGGCCGTTCACCATCACGTGACCTGGGGAGGGGGGGGGGGGGGGGGGGAGGGAGAGAAAAGAGAAAGGGGGGGGGGGGGGGGCTGGGACCCCAAAATCTCACCAGACACCCCAATATCTCCCCAACCCCTCCCAGGGACCCCAATATCCCCCATAAAGCCCCCTTAGAGCCCCCCAAGCCCCTCAATCTCCCCACTAGGGACCCCAATATCCCCCTCAAGCCCCTCTAGGGACCCCAATGTCCCCCCCAGGGACCCCAATATCCCCCATAAAGCCCCCTTAGAGCCCCCCAAACCCCTCAATCTCCCCCCTAGGGACCCCAATATCCCCCCTCAAATCCCTCCAGGGACCCCAATACCAACCCCCAACCCCCTTAGGGACCCCAATGTCCACCCCAGGGACCCCAATATGCCCCATAAAGCCCCCTTAGAGCCCCCCAAACCCCCCCAATCTCCCCACTAGGGACCTCCATGTCCCCTCAAACCCCTCTAGGGACCCCAATATCCCCCTCAAGCCCCTTAGGGACCCCAATAT
The DNA here is from genome assembly GCA_033558105.1 of Coccyzus lansbergi. Taxonomy (NCBI): domain Eukaryota; kingdom Metazoa; phylum Chordata; class Aves; order Cuculiformes; family Coccyzidae; genus Coccyzus; species Coccyzus lansbergi. The sequence goes on from JAUMJK010001827.1 coordinate 62,287, forward strand.
CCCCCTTAGGGACCCCAATATCCCCCATAAAGCCCCCATAGAGCCGCCCAAACCCCTCAATCTCCCCCTTAGGGACCCCAATACCCTCCTCAGACCCCAATAGGGACCCCAATATGCCCCATAAAGCCCCCTTAGAGCCCCCCAAACCCCCCAATCTCCCCCCTAGGGACCCCAATATCCCCCCTCAAACCCCTCCAGGGACCCCAAACTGCTCCCCCCCCCCAAACCCCCCCCCGATCCCCCCAGACCCAGGTAGTGGAGCAGCTTCTGGGCTCGGTTCTGCCCGGGCTGGAGGTGGAAGAGTTCGGGGTTCTCGTCGATGAACTGGGTGTCGGCCGAGCCGCTCAGGAACTGGGGGTGCGCCAGCACGTTCTGCAGGAACGGGATGTTCGTCTGCGCCGGAGGCGCTCGTTAGTGTGCCATGCACGAGGGACACACTCACACACACACACACACACACCCCCAGCCCCTCGTGCAACGCACCAGGGACCCTCCAGCCCTTCCTATGTTGCACCAGGACCTTCTATATCACGCCAGGACCTCCTGTGTTGCACCAGAGCCCCTCGTGTATGGCCCTAGAGCATCCCCAGCCCCTCGTGCGTCGCACCAGGGCCTCCCATGTTACGCCAGGACCTCCTATGTTGCACCAGGACCTCATGTGTTGCCCCAGAGCTGCTCCAGGACCCTCGTGCATCACTCCAGGACCCTTGTGCACTGCACCAGGGCCCCTCCAGCTCCTCGCGTCTCGCACCAGGACCTCGTGCGTCGCCCCAGAGCCCCCTCAGCCCCTCGTGTGTCGCACCAGGACCTCGTGCGTCGCCCCAGAGCCCCCTCAGCCCCTCGTGTGTCGCACCAGGACCTCGTGCGTCGCCTCAGAGACACTCCCAGCCCCTCGTGCATCACTCCGGGACCTTGTGCACTGAACCAGAGCCCCCTCAGCCCCTCGTGTGTCGCACCAGGACCTCCTGCGTCACCCCAGAGCCCCCTCAGCCCCTCGTGTGTCACACCAGGACCTCCTGTGTCACCCCAGAGCCCCCTCAGCCCCTCGTGTGTCGCACCAGGACCTCGTGCGTCGCCCCAGAGCCTCCCCCCAGCCCCTCGTGCATCACTCCGGGACCTTGTGCACTGAACCAGAGCCCCCTCAGCCCCTCGTGTGTTGCACCAGGACCTCGTGCGTCGCCCCAGAGCCCCCTCAGCCCCTCCTGTGTCGCACCAGGACCTCGTGCGTCGCCCCAGAGCCTCCCCCCAGCCCCTCGTGCATCACTCCTGGACCTTGTGCACTGAACCAGAGCCCCCCCAGCCCCTCGTGTGTCGCACCAGGACCTCGTGCGTCGCCCCAGAGCCCCCTCAGCCCCTCGTGTGTCGCACCAGGACCTCGTGCGTCGCCCCAGAGCCCCCTCAGCCCCTCGTGTGTCGCACCAGGACCTCCTGCGTCGCCCCAGAGCCCCCTCAGCCCCTCGTGTGTCGCACCAGGACCTCGTGCGTCGCCCCAGAGCCCCCTCAGCCCCTCGTGTGTCGCACCAGGACCTCCTGCGTCGCCCCAGAGCCCCCTCAGCCCCTTGTGTGTCGCACCAGGACCTCGTGCGTCGCCCCAGAGCCCCCTCAGCCCCTCGTGTGTCGCACCAGGACCTCGTGCGTCGCCCCAGAGCCCCCTCAGCCCCTCGTGCGTCGCACCAGGACCTCGTGTGTCGCCCCAGAGCCCCCTCAGCCCCTCGTGCATCACTCCGGGACCTTGTGCACTGAACCAGAGCCCCCTCAGCCCCTCGTGTGTCGCACCAGGACCTCGTGGGTCACCCCAGAGCCCCCCTCAGCCCCTCCTGTGTCGCACCAGGACCTCGTGCGTCGCCACAGAGCCCACTCAGCCCCTCGTGTGTCGCACCAGCCCCTCGTGGGTCACCCCAGAGCCCCCTCAGCCCCTCCTGTTCTGCACCAGGACCTCGTGTGTCGCCCCAGAGACACCCCCAGACCCTCATGTGCAGCTCCAGCCCCTCCTGTGTCGCACCAGGACCTCCTGCATCACCCCAGAGGTGCCCCCAGCCCCTCGTGCGTGGCCCAAGAGGCCCCTCCAGCCCCTCCTGTGTCGCACCAGCCCCTCGTGCGTCGCCCCAGAGCCCCCCCCCCAGCCCCTCGTGCATCACTCCGGGACCTTGTGCACTGAACCAGAGCCCCCTCAGCCCCTCGTGTGTCGCACCAGGACCTCCTGCGTCACCCCAGAGCCCCCTCAGCCCCTCGTGTGTCGCACCAGGACCTCGTGCGTCGCCTCAGAGACACTCCCAGCCCCTCGTGCATCACTCCGGGACCTTGTGCACTGAACCAGAGCCCCCTCAGCCCCTCATGTGTCGCACCAGGACCTCCTGCGTCGCCCCAGAGCCCCCTCAGCCCCTCGTGTGTCGCACCAGGACCTCCTGCGTCGCCTCAGAGACACTCCCAGCCCCTCGTGCATCACCCCTGGACCTTGTGCACTGAACCAGAGCCCCCTCAGCCCCTCGTGTGTCGCACCAGGACCTCGTGCGTCGCCCCAGGGCCCCCTCAGCCCCTCGTGTGTCGCACCAGGACCTCGTGCGTCGCCCCAGAGCCCCCCCCCCCCCCCCAGCCCCTCGTGCGTGGCCCCCCAGCCCCGCGGGGGCTCACCTTGACGCCGCGGATGCGGAACTCGGCCAGGGCCCGGCGCATCTTGGCGGCGGCGGCCGTCTGGTCGGGCCCGTGGGCCACCACCTTGACCAGCAGCGAGTCGTAGTGCGGCGAGATCAGGGCCCCCTGGAAGGCCGAGGCCCCGTCCAGCCGGATCCCCATCCCCTCGCCGCTGCGGAACACCTGACGGGGGGACACACACACACACACACCTCGCACCATCGCCTACGGCAGCCAACAGGCACCTATGGCCAACCCAGAGCCACCTGGAGGCACCTAGAGCCAACCTAGAGCCACCTCAGGGCTACCTGAAGGCACCTAGAGACACCCCACAGGTACCTACAGCCACCCCAGAGCCACCTGGAGGCACCTAGGGACACCCCAGGGCCACCTGGAGGGACCCAGAGCCACCCCAGAGCCACCTGGAGCCATCCCAAGGGCACCTAAAGGCACCTACAGCCACCCCAGAGCCATCTGGAGGGACCCAGAGACACCTCAGAGCCACCTGGAGGGACCTAGAGCCACCCCAGAGCCACCTGGAGGGACCCCAGAGCCACCTCAGAGCCACCTAGAGGGACCTAGAGTCACCCTGAAGGCACCTGGAGGGACCTAGAGCCACCCCAGAGCCACCTAGAGCCATCCCAAAGGCACCTAGAGGGACCTAGAGTCACCTCAGAGCCACCTAGAGCCATCCCAAAGGCACCTAGAAGGACCTAGAGCCATCCAAGAGGCACCTGGAGGGACCCAGAGCCACCTAGAGGGACCTAGAGCCAACCTATACTCACCCAGAGGCACCGAGAGCCAACCCAGAGGAACCTATAGGGACCCAGAGCCACCCCAGAGCCACCTAGAGGCACCTAGGGACACCCCAGAGCCACCTAGAGGCACCTAGGGACACCCCAGAGCCACCTAGAGGCACCTAGGGACACCCCAGAGCCACCTGAAAGCACCTAGAGCCACCCTATACTCACCTAGAGGCACCTAGAGCCACCTGAAGGAACCTAGAGCCACCCTAGAGGCACCTAGAGCCACCCTAGAGGCACCTGGAGGCACCTAGAGACACCCCACAGCTTCGTAAAGACACTCCAGGGCCACCTAGAGGGACCTAGGGACACCCCATAGATACCTAGAGGCACCTAGAGCCACCCTGAAGGCACCTAGAGGGACCTAGAGCCACCCCAGAGCCACCTAGAGGCACCTAGAGCCACCTCAGAGGAACCTATAGGGACCTAGAGCCACCCTAGAGCCACCCTATACTCATCCAGAGGCACCTAGAGGCACCTAGAGCCAACCCAGAAGCACCTAGAGGGACCCAGAGCCACCCCAGAGCCACCTGGAGGCACCTAGGGACACCCCAGAGGCACCTAGAGGGACCCAGAGCCACCCCAGAGCCACCTGGAGCCATCCCAAAGGCACCTAGAGGGACCTAGAGGCAGCTAGAGCCAGCCCAGAGCTACCTCAGAGCCACCCAGAGGGACCTAGAAGCACCTACAGCCACCCCAGAGCCACCTAGAGGGACCTAGAGTCACCCTGAAGGCACCTGGAGGGACCCAGAGCCACCCCAGAGGCACCTGGAGGGACCTAGAGCCAACCTATACTCACCCAGAGGCAACGAGAGCCAACCCAGAGGAACCTATAGGGACCCAGAGCCACCCCAGAGCCACCCCAGAGCCACCTAGAGGCACCTAGGGACACCCCAGAGCCACCTGAAAGCACCTAGAGCCACCCTATACTCACCTAGAGGCACCTAGAGCCACCTGAAGGAACCTAGAGCCACCCTAGAGGCACCTAGAGCCACCCTAGAGGCACCTGGAGGCACCTAGAGACACCCCACAGCTTCGTAAAGACACTCCAGGGCCACCTAGAGGGACCTAGGGACACCCCATAGATACCTAGAGGCACCTAGAGCCACCCTGAAGGCACCTAGAGGGACCTAGAGCCAACCCAGAGCCACCTGGAGGGACCTAGAGCCACCCCAGAGCCACCTAGAGGCACCTAGAGCCACCTCAGAGGAACCTATAGGGACCTAGAGCCACCCTATACTCATCCAGAGGCACCTAGAGCCAACCCAGAGGAACCTATAGGGACCCAGAGCCACCCCAGAGGCACCTATAGGGACCTGGAGCCACCCTACAGCCACCTAGAGGGACCCCAGAGCCACCTCAGAGCCACCTGAAGGCACCTAGAGGCACCTACAGCCACCCCAGAGCCACCTAGAGGGACCTAGAGTCACCCTGAAGGCACCTAGAGGGACCTAGAGCCACCTCAGAGCCACCTAGAGCCATCCCAAAGGCACCTAGAAGGACCTAGAGCCACCCAAGAGGCACCTGGAGGGACCCAGAGCCACCTAGAGGGACCTAGAGCCAACCTATACTCACCCAGAGGCACCGAGAGCCAACCCAGAAGAACCTATAGGGACCCAGAGCCACCCCAGAGGCACCTAGAGGGACCTGGAGCCACCCTATAGCCACCGAGAGGGACCCCAGAGCCACCTCAGAGCCACCTGAAGGCACCTAGAGGCACCTACAGCCACCCCAGAGCCACCTGGAGGCACCTAGAGGGACCTGGAGCCACCCTATAGCCACCCATACCCACCTAGAGCTGCCCCACAACTTACCCACAGGAACCCCAGAACCACCTACAGGCAGAGCAGAGCCACTTAGAGACACCTAGAGGGTCTCAAGGGGGTCCTGAGGTGGAACCCCATGGGATTCCCATATGGGGGAGACCCCAAAACAAGGTCTGAGCATCTCAGACAAGATCCCAAGACCTCAAGAAGGCCCCGAGGAGGCACCCACGGGATCCCCAGAGCAGCATCTCCAGGTCGGGGGGTCCTGGGGTGGGTTTTTGGGGTCTCTAGGGGGTCCTGAGGTGGAACCCCATGGGACTCCCTATGGGGGAGACTCCAAAACAAGGCCTCAACATCTCAAACAAGATCCCAAGACCTCAAGAAGGCCCCGAGGAGGCACCCATGGGATCCCTAGAGCAGCATCTCGAGGTCAGGGGGTCCCGGGGTGGGTTTTTGGGGTCTCTAGGGGGTCCTGAGGTGGAACTCCATGGGATTCCCATATGGGGGAGACTCCAAAACAAGGTCTGAGCATCTCAAACAAGATCCGAAGACCTCAAGAAGGCCCCGAGGAGGCACCCACGGGATCCCCAGAGCAGCATCTCCAGGTCAGGGGGTCCCGGGGTGGGTTTTTGGGGTCTCTAGGGGGTCCTGAGGTGGAACCCCATGGGATTCCCATATGGAGGAGACTCCAAAACAAGGTCTGAGCATCTCAGACAAGATCCCAAGATCTCAAGAAGGCCCCGAGGCGGCACCCACGGGATCCCCAGAGCAGCATCTCCAGGTCAGGGGGTCCCGGGGTGGGTTTTTGGGGTCTCTAGGGGGTCCTGAGGTGGAACTCCATGGGACTCCCAATGGGGGAGACCCCAAAACAAGGCCTCAACATCTCAAACAAGATCCCAAGACCTCAAGAAGGCCCCGAGGAGGCACCCACGGGATCCCCAGAGCAGCATCTCCAGGTCGGGGGGTCCCGGGGTGGCTCCCCATGGGGGTCCCCGAAACCGGGGGTTCCCCGGGTGGCTTTTGGGGTCACCTCGATGCGTCCGGTGTCGGGCTGGAAGCCCCTGGCGGGGTCCTCGGTGGTGACGCGGCACTGGATGGCACAGCCGTTGACGCGGATGCTCTCCTGCCGCAGGCCCAGCTCCCGCAGGGACTTGCCCGACGCCACCTGCAGCTGCGCCTGCACCAGGTCCACGCTGCACCCCGACATTTTGGGGTTGGGGGAGAGACGCCCCGAGATTTTAGGGGAGATTCGGGGACGTTCGGGGCATCCCACATCCCACCAGGGACCAGAACCGACCCATAACCTCCAACCCTAAAAGGGGTTTGGGGGGACCCAGAGCTTTTGGGGGTGACCCCAGGGGTTTGGGGTGACTCTAGGAGTTTGGGGGTGACCCCAAGGGATGGAGGACCCTGATTTTTGGGGGGAAAACCCCTGAGTTTTTAGGGAAATTTAGGGTTTTGGGGCGTTCGGAGCATCCCACATCCCACCAGGGACCAGAACCTCCAACCCTAAAAGGGGTTTGGGGGGACCCAGAGCTTTTGGGGGTGACCCCAGGGGTTTGGGGCGACTCTAGGAGTTTGGGGGTGACCCCAAGGGATGAAGGACCCTGATTTTTGGGGGGAAAACCCCTGAGTTTTTAGGGAGATTTAGGGTTTTGGGGCGTTCGGAGCATCCCACATCCCACCAGGGACCAGAACCGACCCATAACCTCCAACCCTAAAAGGGGTTTGGGGGGACTCAGAGCTTTTGGGGGTGACCCTAGGAGTTTGGGGTGACCCTAGGGGTTTGGGGTTGACCCCAAGGGATGGAGGACCCTGATTTTTGGGGGGAACACCCCAAGATTTTAGGGGAGATTCAGGGATGTTTGGAGCATCCCACATCCCACTAGGGACCAGAACCTCCAACCCTAAAGGGGTTTGGGGGGACCCAGAGCTTTTGGGGTGACCTAGAACTTTTGGGGGTGACCCTAGGGGTTTGGGGGTGACCCCAGGGGTTTGAGGAGACCCCAGGGGCTGGTGACCCCGATTTTTAGGGGAGAATCCAGGATTTTTTGGGGGTTCAGAGCATCCCACATCCCACCAGGGACCAGAACCCTCCCCTAAGCCCCAACCCCAGGAGGTTTGAGGGGGAACCAGGAGCTTTTGGGGTGACCTAGAGCTTTTGAGGGTGACCCTAGGGGTTTGGGGGAACCCCAGGGGTTTGAGGAGACCCCAAGGGGCTGGTGACCCCGATTTTTAGGGGAGAATCCAGGATTTTTGGGGGGTTCAGAGCATCCTCCCTCCCTCTCCCTCCAAAGACCGACCCGAAACCCAAGAGAGGACCCCAGAGCATCTTCCAAGCCAAGAGGCTGAGTTGGCGCTTAAGGGGCTTGGGGTCCCCCTAAGACTTCGGGGTCCCCCTCGAAGGTTTCGGGGGTTCAACCCGGAGGGTTCTGGGGGTCCAACCCGAGGGGATTCGGGGGTCCCAAGACTCACTCGGTGATCTCCTCGGTCACCGTGTGCTCCACCTGCAGCCGCGAGTTGACTTCGATGAAGTAGTAGTCGCCGCTTTGGTCCACCAGGAACTCCACCGTCCCCGCGTTCTCGTAGCCAACCTGAACCCCCCAAAACCTCAGTTTGGGGGGTGGGGGGGTCCCCCAAAACCCTCAGGCCCCCCCCAAACCCTCAGGCCCCCCCCAAAAACCATTAGGGACGCCCCCAAACCCCCTATGAGCCCATAAAACCCATGAGGACTCCACAAAAACTCTCGCGTCTGCCACCTCCAAGACCTGCAGCTTCTCTTTGGACCCCCCCCCCAGACCCCAGATTGTGGGGTTCCCCCCAATTCCCGATGTCCCCAACCTCCTAGGACACCCCAAAACCCCTCAGGACCCCCCAAAACCCACTGGGACCCCCCAAAACCCATTGGGTCCCCCCCAAACCCCATGGGACTCCCCAAAAAACTCTCACATCTCCCACCCGACTCCTCCAAGTCCTGCAGCTTCTCTTTGGACCCCCCCAGACCCCAAATTTTGGGGTTCCCCCCAATTCCCGATGTCCCCAACCTCCTGGGTCACTCCCCAACTTCCTGGGACACCCCCAAAACCCCTCAGGACCCCCCAAAAGCCATCAGGGTCCCCCCCAAACCCCATGGGACTCCCCAAAAAACTCTCACATCTCCCACCCGACTCCTCCAAGACCTGCAGCTTCTCTTTGGACCCCCCCAGACCCCAAATTTCGGGGTTCCCCCCAATTCCCGATGTCCCCAAGCTCCTGGGTCACCCCCAAACCCCTCAGGACCCCCCAAAACTTCTGGGGGGGGGTGGTGTCTCCCCATTAACCCCTCGTTGCCCTCAGAGAGCATCAAAACCTGATTCTCGTTACAAGCTCCGAGTCCTCTCAACCCTCTAGGCTCCCCCTTGAGTTTTTTTGGGGGGGGTCACCCCTAAAATTTTGGGGTCCCCCCCAAGATTTGGGGGGTGCAGGACCTGCCGGGCAAGTCGGACGGCGTCCTGGGCGAGCCGGGCGCGGAGGTCGGGCTGCAGACGAGCGGCCGGAGCGATCTCCACCACCTTCTGGTGTCGCCGCTGGACGGAGCAGTCGCGCTCGAAGAGGTGGACGACGTCCCCATGTTGGTCACCTAGGGGGGGAAAAAGGGGGGTTCAGGGCACCCCAAAAGTTGGGGGGACCCCAAAAAGGGGGATGGGGACCCCAAAAAGGGGTTGGGGACCCCAAAAAGGGGTTTGAGGCATCAAAAAAGGGGTTGGGGACAGCGAAAAGTGCGACACGGAGACCTCAGTGTGGCCAAAAAGGGACCCGGAAAGGGGACCCAAAGCTCAGGGAACCCCAAAAAAAGGGGTTGGACACCCCAAAAAGAGACCTGAGGACCTCAAAAAGAGGCCTGAGCACCCCAAAAGTGGGATGGGGACCCCAAAAAGGGGGATGGGGGCAACATAAAGGGGGTTGGGGCATCAAAAAAGGGGTTGGGGACACTAAAAAATGGGACACGGAGGCCTCAGTGTTGCCAAAAAGGGACCCGGAAAGGGGACCCAAAGCGCAGGGAACCCCAAAAAAAGGGGTTGGACACCCCAAAAAGAGACCTGAGGACCTCAAAAAGAGGCCTGAGCACCCCAAAAGTGGGATGGGGACCCCAAAAAGTGGGATGGGGGCAACATAAAGGGGTTTGGGGCATCAAAAAAGGGGTTGGGGACACTAAAAAATGGGACACACAGAGGTCTCAGTGTGGCCTAAAAGGGACCCGGAAAGGGGACCCAAAGCTCAGGGAACCCCAAAAAAAGGGGTTGGACACCCCAAAAAGAGACCTGAGGACCTCAAAAAGAGGCCTGAGCACCCCAAAAGTGGGATGGGGACCCCAAAAAGGGGGATGGGGGCAACATAAAGGGGTTTGGGGCATCAAAAAAGGGGTTGGGGACACTAAAAAATGGGACACACAGAGGTCTCAGTGTGGCCTAAAAGGGACCCGGAAATGGGACCCACAGCGCAGGGAACCCCAAAAAAAGGGGTTGGACACCCCAAAAAGAGACCTGAGGACCTCAAAAAGAGACCTGAGTACCCCAAGAGTGGGGTGGGGACCCCAAAAAGGGGGATGGGGACCCCAAAAAAGTGGGATGGGGACCCCAAAAAAGGGAGGAGAGACCTCAAAACGGGACCCAGAGACCTTCACGTCTCCAAAAAGGGACCCAGGGACACCCCAAAAATGGGATGGGGACCCCGAAAAAGACACAGGGACCCCCCCAGAAGCTCCCCGGGACCCCCCAAATCCTTCTCTAATGACACAGGGACCCCAGAAGCCCCTCAGGACCCCCTCAAATGCCTCCTGAACACCCCAAAACCCCCTTCAGAGACCCAGAGAGTTGCCCAAAAGGCCCCAGGACCCCCCAAATCCACCTTCAAAGGCCCAGGGACCCCCTAAAGTCCCCCAGGACCCCCCAAATCCACCTTCAGAGAGACAGGGACCCCCCCAAAACCCCCTCAAATCGCTCCTAAACACCCCAAATCCCTCTCCAAAGACCCAGGGACCCCCCAAAAGCCACTCAAATCCCTCCTAAACGCCCCAAATCCCTCTACAAAGACCCAGAGATGCCCCCAAAAGCCCCCAGGGACCCCCCAGAAGCCCCCCCAGGACCCCCCAAATCCTTCTCTAATGACACAGGGACCCCAGAAGCCCCTCAGGACCCCCTCAAATGCCTCCTGAACACCCCAAAACCCCCTTCAGAGACCCAGAGAGTTGCCCAAAAGGCCCCAGGACCCCCCAAATCCACCTTCAAAGGCCCAGGGACCCCCTAAAGTCCCCCAGGACCCCCCAAATCCACCTTCAGAGAGCCAGGGACCCCCCCAAAAACCCCCTCAAATCGCTCCTAAACACCCCAAATCCCTCTCCAAAGACCCAGGGACCCCCCAAAAGCCACTCAAATCCCTCCTAAACGCCCCAAATCCCTCTACAAATACCCAGAGATGCCCCCAAAAGCCCCCAGGGACCCCCCCAGAAGCCCCCCCAGGACCCCCCGAAATCCACCTTCAGAGACCCAGGGACCCCCTAAAAGCCCCGAGACCCACTCAAACTCCCCCTAAACACCCCAAAATCCCCTTCAGAGACCCAGAGAGGTGCCCAAAAGGCCCCAGGGACCCCCCAAGGAGCCCCCCAGGAGCCCCCAAATCCTTCTCTAATGACCCAGGGACCCCCCCCCCCCCCAAAAAAAACTCCGTACCCAGGATCTGGACCTCGATGTGTCGGGGCCGCTCGATGAACTTCTCGAGGAAGAGGTCCCCGTTGCCGAAGGCGGCCAAGGCCTCCGAGGAGGCGCGCGAGAAGCTCTCCTCCAGCTCCTAAACCCCCCCCCCCAAAAATAATTGAGGGGGAACCCCCCGAAAAAACTGAGGGAACCCCACAAAAAACTGAAGGGAAGGCCCTAAATCCCTTCCTGAGGGTCCCAAGGAGCCGGAGAAGCTCTTCGGCTCCTGGGATGGGGAAGTCAAGGGGTGAACCCCAATACCTGGGGGGGTCCCCGATACCTGGGGGGGTCCCCGATACCTGGGGGGGGGGGGTCTCCCCACGAAGACTGGGGGACCCCAAACCCTCTGGGGGGAAGCCCTCAAATCTCTAGTGGGGTTTCCTATGGGATTGGGGGGGTCCCTATGGGATTGGGGGGGGATACCCCAGATGTTTGGGGGTGTCTTATGGGATTTGGGGGTGTCCCTATGGGATTGGGGGGGGTGTCTTATAGATTTGGGGGGGGTCCCTATAGGATTGGGGCAGTTCTATGGGATTGGGATTGTCCCTATGGGATTGGGGGTTGTCCTATGGGTTTAGGGGGATCCCTATGGGATTAGGGGGTTTCCTATGGGATTATGGGGTTTCCTATGGGATTATGGGGTGTACCTATGGGATTAGGGGGTTTCCTATGGGATTAGGGGGTGTACCTATGAGATTAGGGGGTTTCCTATGGGATTAGGGGGTGTACCTATGGGATTAGAGGGTCCCTATGGGATTAGGGGTTGTCCTATGGGATTAGGGGGATCCCTATGGGATTGGGGGTTGTCCTATGGGATTGGGGGTTGTCCTATGGGATTAGGGGGATCCCTATGGGATTAGGGGGATCCCTATGGGATTGGGGGTTGTCCTATGGGATTGGGGGGATCCCTATGGGATTAGGGGGTCCTATAGGTTTGGGGGGTGTCCTATGGGGTTAGGGGGTTTCCTATGGGGTTAGGGGGTGTTCCCATAGAATTAAAGGGGGAATCTAATGGAATTGGGGGCGTTCTATGGATTTGGGGGGGGATCCTAAGGATTTGGGGGTGTTCTATGAATTTGAGGGTATTCTCTGGAGCTGGGGGGGGGGGGGGCTCTACAGATTTGGGGGTGACTCTGGGGGTTACCTGGGGGGCCCTGACGACCCTCATGCCGCGTCCCCCCCCCTCCGTGGGCAGCCTTGAGGATGACGGGGAAGCCGACGCGGGTGGCGAACTCCTGCGCCTCGGCCACTGCCGACACCGGCGACGCCGTCCCCGGCACCACCGGCACCCCTGGAATGACGGGGGGGACACACACACGGACACCGTCACCACCCCCACCCTGAACCCCCAAAAAATCCGGGACCCCAAAACCCCCCCCAAAAAAAACCCCAAAAAAATAGACAAAGTGAAGCCAAAAAAACCCTAAAAAAATAGACCCAGGGAGACCAAAAAACCCTACAAAATAGACCTAGGGACACCCCCCCCCCCCAGCGCCCCAAAAACAGCCCAGGGACCCCCCAAGTGACCCCAGGGACCCCCCAAGTGACCCCAGGGACCCCCAGAGCCTCCCAAGTGACCCCAGGGACCCCCAGAGCCCCCTCAAGTGACCCCCCTAAAGGACACCATAGCCCCCCCCAAATGACCCCAGGGACCACCAGAGCCCCCCAAGTGACCCCAGGGACCCCCCGATTGACCCCAGGGACCCCCAGAGCCCCCCAAGTGACCCCAGGAACCCCCCAAGTGACCCCAGGGACCCCCCAAGTGACCCCCCAAATGACCCCACAGCCCCCCCAAATGACCCCAGGGACCCCTAGAGCCCCCTCAAGTGACCCCCCTAAATGACACCATAGCCCCCCCCAAAATGACCCCAGGGACCACCAGAGCCCCCCAAGTGACCCCAGGGACCCCCCAAGTGACCTCAGGGATCCCCCAAGTGACCCCAGGGACCTCCCAAGTGACCCCAGGGACACCCATAGCCCCCCAAATGACCCCAGGGACCCCCCAAGTGACCCCAGGAACCCCCAGAGCCTCCCAAGTGACCCCAGGGACCCCCCAAATGACCCCAGGAACCCCTAGAGCCCCCTCAAGTGTCCCCCCTAAAGGACACCATAGCCCCCCCCAAATGACCCCAGGGACCACCAGAGCCCCCCAAGTGACCCCCAAGTGACCCCACAGCCCCGTCAAATGACCCCAGGGACTCCCCCCAAATGACCCCAGGCACCCCCACAGCCTCCCCAAGTGACCCCCGGGACCCCCCCAAATGACCCCATAGCCCTACCAAAGGACCCCATAGCCCCCCCAAATGACCCCATAGCCCCCCCCAAATGACCCCATAGCCCCCCCCCAAAACGACACCCTAGGCCCCTATAGCCCCCCCCAAATGACATCCTAGTCTCCCCAAATGACCCCATGGCCCCTCAGAGCCCCCCCAAATGACCCCATTACCCCCCCCAAATGACCCGATAACCCCCCTAAATGACCCCATAGACCGTCCCCAAATGACCCCATAGCCCCTCAGAGCCCCCCCACTGACCCTATAGCCCCCCAAATGACACCCTAGGCCCCCATAGCTCCCCCAGGTGACCCCATGGGTCCCCACAGCCCCCCCAAATGACCCCCTAGCCCCCCTAAATGACCCCATAGCCCCTCACAGCCCCCCCAAATGACCCCATAGCCCCCCCCCAAAGCACACCCAAGTGACACCCTAGGCCCCCCCCCCCAGAGGACACTCTAGCCCCCAGAGCTCCCCCTAATAACCCCACAGGCCCCCCAAATGACACCCTAGGCCCCCATAGCCCCCGCAAATGACCCCATAGACCCCCCCAAATGACCCCATAGACCCCACAAAGGACACTCTAGTCCCCCATAGCCCCCCCCCCCCAAATAACCCCACAGTTCCCCCAAATGACCCCAGAGCACCCCCAAATGACCCCAGAGCCCCCCATCACCCCCCTAAATGACCCCACAGCCCCCTCACAGCCCCCCCAAATGACCCCATAGCCCCTCAGAGCCTCCCCAAATAACCCCATAGCTCCCCCTAAATGACCCCATAGGCCTCCATAGCCCCCCCCAGATGACCCCATGGTCCCCATAGCCCCCCCAGATGACCCCACGGCCCCCCCCCCCCCCCCCAGAGCCCCCCTCTTTGTCCCTGACCGGCGGCGATGGCGATGGCTCGGGCCTCCACTTTGTCCCCCATCTTGCGGACGACGTCCGGGGAGGGCCCCACGAAGCGCACCCCCGCGTCCAGGCAGGCCTGAGCGAAGTCCGCTCGCTCCGACAGGAACCCGTACCCCGGGTGGATGGCGTCCACCTCGTTCTCCTGCGGACGGACGGACGGACATGATTGGGGGGGGGGGATCACATGGCACCCCAACCCC
>JAUMJK010001828.1:0-21106 GCA_033558105.1 Coccyzus lansbergi
CGCCGCCTCCCGCCGGTACCGAGCGTTCGCGGGTGTCGGCGCCGCCCGGTCCCCGCCGGCCCCGCCTCGTCTTGGGACATGGACTCCGACTCCTGCGCCTCCCCGTTCGCCCCGGAGGTGAGCTGGGGTCCCGCGGGGCGGGGGGCGTCTCCCGCCGCGCGGCCCGGCCGCCGGTGCCCGTTCCCCGCCGCCGCCGCCGCGGGGCCGAGGCCATCTTGTGCCGGGAGAGCGGCCCCGGGGGGGCCGGTACCGTGATCGGGGGGGCGGGGGGCCGGGGGGAGCCGCCCGGTACCGAAACGTGGCGGGAGGGCGAGGTGAGGGGGGGGGGGGGTCACCGTCCGGTACCGGGAGGTGGGGGGTGGGGCGGCAGCTCTGCCCGGGGCCGAGAACGGGGGAGAGCGGCCGAGGGGCTGTGCCCGGTACCGAGGCCGAGGGGCAGGGTCCGGGCGGCGCTGAGCCGCGGTCGGGGGGAAGGGGGGGGGAGTGGAGGGGCAGGCGGCGGCTCCCGGTGCCCGAACCTTGAGGGGGGGGGAGGGGAGGGGAGGGGGCATCCGGTACCGAGAGCCGGGGAGGGGGCGGCGGGAGAGCTGTGTGGAGGCGGGAGGTGCTGCCTGGTACCGAAACGTGGAGGGGGGAGGGGAGGGGGGGCAGGACGGAGAGGAGGGGGTTGGGGCCGCAGGCGGCGCTGCTCGGGACAAGGAGCCCGGGGAACGCGGGGGGGGAGGGGGGGAACCGGGAGCGGGGGCAGCGCTGCCGGTACCGACACGGGGGGGAAGGCGGCAGGGAGGGCCGGAGCCGCCGCCCGGAGATCTCGGGGTGGGGGGAGCGAGCGGGCGGCGCTTCCCGGTACTGAGAGTGGCCGGGGGGGTTAGGGGGGGGGGCGGGGGGCGCTCCCCGGTACCGAGCGGTGGGGGTAGGGCGGCGCTTCCCGCTGCCGAAACCTGAGGGGGGGGAGGGGGGTCGGGAGGCGGCGCTGCCGGTACCGAAACGCCTAGCGAGGGAGGGGGAGGGGAAGGAGGGGGGGTCGGTACCGCGAGCCCGGGGAGGGGAGGGGAGGGGGCGCTTTCCGGTACCGGAACGGGGGGGGGGAGGGGGAGCCGCTCGGTGCGGAGAGCGGGGGGAGGAGCGAGCGGGCGGCGCTGCCCGGGGCTGGGAGCGGGGAGGGGCGGCGCTTCCCGGTACCGCCATGGGAGGGGGAAGGCGGCGGCGGCGCTGCCGGTACCGGGGAGGGGGGGGGGGAGCAGGTGGTGGTTCCCGGTAGCCAAGCGAGGGCCGTGACGGGGGGCGCTGCCGGTACCGAAACGGGGAGGGAAGGGCGGGGGAGGGGGGGGGCGGCTGTGCCCGGTATCGACTCCCTGGAGGGGCAGGGGAGGCGGCGCTGCCCGGTACCGGGGCGAGAGCGGTGCTGACCCCTCCCTCCCTCCCCCCCCCGCAGGATTTCTCCTCCGCCTCCCGGCGGCACCGAACCGTGGAGGACTTCAACAAGTTCTGCACCTTCGTCCTGGCCTACGCCGGCTACATCCCCTACCCGCAGGAGGTGAGAGAGCGGCCGCCGCTCCGGGGGCACCGAGGGCACCGAGCAGAGGGGGCGGGGGGAGAGGCCCCCGGGGCCTTCCCGGGCTCCGTCAGCTCCGGGCTCCGTCCCGGTTGGCGCGTGGGAGGCTGGAAGCCGGGCGAGATGCCCCGTGCGAGGCAGCGCCCCGGGCGAGGGCGCAGCCGGCGGTGCCACACGCCAAGGCTCTCCCAATTAATGGCTCTATCCGCTCTGTCGACATTTTCCAGGAAGCGCCGCTGAGGAACAGCCCCAGCCCTCCCAACAGCACCGGAGGCACCATCGACAGCGATAGCTGGGATCCTCGCTTCAACGACGTCTCCTCCTCCGTCTCTCTGCCCGCCAAGAACAGGAAGAACTTCAGTCAGCTGAAGAGAGCCAAACCCTACGGGGCCCTGTTCCAGCGGGCAAAGCCCGGAAACTTCCTGCCCGAGCGAAAGCAAATTGACAAGATCAGGAAGAAGAAAAAGCTGAAGAGGAGGGAAACGGAGGTGTCTGCAGAGGAGGACTACGAAGAGAAGCTGCTGGAGCTGGAGGCGGAGGACTCTTACGTGGAGACGCCCATGAGCCCCTCGTCGGAGGGCGACCCTCAGTCTGCGACCGAGCACTGCTCGGTCTGGGACTCCGACACGACCTCCAGCGTCTCCTTCCCTGCCGTGACGGCCGAGCAGACGGTGGAGATCCAGAGCGTGGGCAAGAGGACGGTTATTCGGCAGGGCAAGCAGGTGGTCTTTCGGGATGAGGACGGCACCGGCGACGACGAGGACATCATGGTGGATTCAGGTGGGTGGCCTGGCTGCCTGGAGGGGATGAGCCTGGTGCCATCTCTCCGTGTGCTGCCTGTGGAAATGACGTAGTGGTTGGTGAGGGGTGAGGGCGTTGCCTGCTTTTGCAAGAGACCAAGTGAAAAGTTCTGGCTTTATAGAAGCAGCCAGTTCTCCCTGAGACTAAGGCCTCTCACATACTGCTCAGTGTCTCTTCCCATGATAATTTCTTTTAAGACGTGGAGAAATCAGCAAATGCCCATCTTTGAAACCCAGGTAGCTCATTTAGAGTGAAAGGAGGGTAAATTCCCAGTGCAGATAAAAGTTAAAGATGCCGTGTGCCGTTTCTCTTTGCAGATGACGATTCCTGGGACCTTGTCACCTGCTTCTGCATGAAGCCTTTTGCTGGGCGGCCGATGATCGAGTGTAACGAGTGCCACACCTGGATCCACCTCTCCTGTGCCAAAATCCGCAAGTCGAACGTCCCAGAGGTCTACATATGCCAGAAGTGCCGGGACTCCAAGTTTGACATTCGCCGTTCGAACCGCTCCCGGACGGGCTCACGCAGGCGCTTTCTGGACTAGGGCGGGAGGCCGTGCGGGTGCTCTGCGCGGGCGGGAGAGCCGTGGCCGCCGGCCGGGAGCCGGGAGGGCTCCCCCGAACTGCTGCTGCTCAGGCCGAGGGGCTGCCCGGCCGGCTGCGCCAACGAGGAATCGCCGAGGCCTGGGCGGTGGGGCTGGCAGAGGCCGACTGCGCGGAACTGATGCTGGATACGGTCGGCTCAAGGGACAGGCCACGCGCTCTGGGCTCGGCGGGGATTTGTCTGGTTACAACCACGAATTGGGTGATGTCTGGGGGATGTATAATACCTTTGCCACGTATGTTTTCTCATCCCATCAGGAAACTGCAAACCTTCTCTGTGCTAGGAGACTCCTCCTCCTCCAATGAGGGAGGAAGAGGAGGAGGGAATCTGTGTGAAGAGTCTGAAAAGTAAATGGCTTCATGTTTTACTTTTAATGTAATATTGTACCTGCCCGTTTGTCCGTATATATCGATCTTAGATATTCTAAGGCTCCGTAGGAGGGAGCGTCAATGCATACTGACCTCTGCACCATCTGCCTCCTCCTCAGAGGGCCCTGGGCAGCAGAGGAGTTCTGTGATTTGGCAACGTTCAAGTGAAAATGGAACTTTTTCCTGCGCCGAGGGACCGGCGCGTTTAAAGGAAGAGAGCGGCCCTTTTCTGGACAAGCAGCACTGGTGATTAGCGACATCGGATTCCTTCCTCAAAGGTCTCATCTTACGGTGATTTTTCATGATGTTGTTTTGCATGATCGGCTCAGATGTGTGTTTGGGGGGGATGCCGTTTTCTCCGTTTTCTGGCCCTTTGTTAAACTCTTAAGGTGCTGTTTTAAGAGGACAATGACTTTCCCTTTCCTCAGCCCAGAATTCGAACACTGACTGTAAAAGGGGCCATAGTAAACTTAGAACCTGGCAGGTCTGGTTTGGGATTTGCTCATTTCCATTCAAGTGCTACAGCTGAGTTGACTTTTGTTTTCTCTGTTTGTTTTTTGAGACTGGATTTGTAATCAAAGAAAAAAGAAATCTTTAACCTATCGGTTACAAATTATAACGATAAAAGCAAACGCAGGCTATGCAGCTAGGAAGATGAAGTGCAATGAAGATCCGTCTGGTGCAGGGGAGGCCAGGAGAGCGCTGAGGCCCCTGCCGACACCGCCGTCCCTCCACGGGACTTCCTGGGGCCTCAGCCCGAGGGGAATCCCTCCAGAAATGTGACAGGGAGTCGAGGCTCGTATGCAAAGCCACCCGAGATGGCAGCCTTGTTCCTTGATGACCAGGGCGAGCTGCGTATATCCCACAAATCGGTTTGTGTTTCGAGGCATTTCTCCAGCCTTCTACCTGATGAACAATGCTCGGTCTGGTGGGACCGAGAGGCGAGGGCAGTCACTGGCTGGCGTCACGGCCACGCTAGTCCTGCAGGAACAGCTGAATCTCTGCCTCATCAGGAGATGCATCCAGTGCTGCCCGTGGGCGTCTCAAGTACACGGTTGGGTATGCTCCTCCGGGCATCCAACACGGGGCTGCCGGAGCTCCAGGTGCAGCCCAGCGCCCTGCGGCTCCGCTCTGGGGAAGCAGGTCGGGATGATGGAGCTGTGCAACGTGCAGTGGTTCTTCAGTCCCACGTCTGCATAGAAATCCCGTCCCACCAGCTGCAACGACTGACTCTGGGTTCTGAAAACCAGCTCCAGCTTCTGCAAAACCTTAAGCCCATGATGGTTTGCTGCCTTCCAGAAGCTACGAGGAACCACCAAGGAGTTTGCCAAAGACTTGCCCCCCACGGCTGCCTGACTGTTCTTTGCAGCCAGAATAACCAAAGTTCTCAGATGCTGCCATTTCACTCTGCCAACAGGACGGCTGTGGAAGAGCCCAGTCACAAGCTGCGTAACGGTTGGACCTGCTCTGAAAATTGGTATTTGTGTGTTTACACCGTGTCTGCAATTCAGCTGGGCCTCTGCGGATCGTGGTCCCAAAACTTTTATGGGAGAAACGGTGAACTGCCAAGCAAGCTGCCTGTGTCACAGGGGCTTGACGCTCATCGATGTGACCGACTCCTGTTCTGTTACCTGTTTAGATCTGTCTGACAAGGCCAGCGCGTTACAGTATCAGCAGAGAGACAAAAAGAAGTAACATCTCCATTCTTTTAGTTTGTTACTTTCACCCGTGTATAATTATAGTTTAATCCAGAACTTTATTTTTTCATTAAAACTGTTTTAATGAACCGTGGTTTTTTTTCCTTAAATTTGAAACAAGCGAACAATGATTTTGTTTTATTCCGAACTCAGCAGTCAGCTGTCATGATTTACCAGCGTGTAAAGAGTTGTGCGGGTGGCAGCATGACCTGACACTAGAAGCCCTGTTCCATAAACAATATGCAGAGTCAGGATGGAGACTGCCAACGTCTCTCCTTTGTGCGCACAGGTATCCCCAGGTCTGCAGCAGCTCCTCCTTGCCCAGGCTCTGCTGGGAGCAGGGTAGATGAGGAGCCTGGTCACTGGGCCGGGATGAGCAATGGGAGCAGGCGCTGGCTGCTGCGGCAGGAGCTCCTGCCCTCCCAGCGCTGCTGCTCCCTGGGGTGGCACTGAGCACCCTGAACAGCCAGAGCGATGCCTCTGTGCCCCCCCCTCAGCTCCTCTACCTGCTGTGTGAGCCTGAAGGCTCTGCTGCTCGGTCCTGTGTTCAAAGCAGCAGCCTTAAAAAATACAGCTTGACTGCTTGGAAATGGCCCTGGATCACACTGGAAGCCAAGCTCTGGTTGCTTAAAGCTTCTATTTCCATTCTGTTTGTAATTTTGCACGATTGAGTGGAACTCCCAGAGGAGCAGCTGTAAAATGGCAGCTTCTGGAGCAAGACTGGTGGTGAAGGGCAGTGGTTGCTCCAGGGGGGGGGGTATTTTTACAGTCTCTAAAGCTTTGCACTGATACAAAATAAGGAAGAGAAAAGCAGGGAGGCTGGAGTAAAGCATTCAGCAGCAGAGACCCACTCAGCATCTGCCTTCAAGGGAAGCGACAGGCAGGCATCAGACTCCACCATGTGGACACAGTTCAGCTTGACAATTACAAACAGTGCAGGGAACCAAAAATGGAGCCCAGGCTTGAACTGCAGCAGCAAAGAACCTGCTGCAGCAGCTTCACAGTGGGGAAGAGTGCCGACAGTACTTGAAAAGAGGAGAAAAAGTGAGAATCTGAATGCTTGGTGGGCTGATGTGGCAGGAAAAAATAAGCTGTGTACTTCTAATGATGCTTACCCAGGGAACCAGGCAAGGCCTGTGCCAGTATTAATTGTGAGGGGTTTTATTTCATTAAGATTCACAAATTCAACTGTACAAAGTTAAGGTTTATCTGTCCCTTGCACAAACTTCTTTGTAACTGGGCAGAAAGGTAATTTGGAGGCACAGGGGGAAGGCAGGAGAACGGAGTCAGTTCCCTGACAGGAACACAGCTGTGATTAAGAGGAAAGCGCTGGCTTGGAGCTATCAACGCACCTGTCGAGTTGCACAGGAGGAGGTTTAGATGGCTTTTACGTAGCTTTTTATACCCTTTCAACTAGCTGAGCTACCCTGGGACTCGGGTATCGAAGACAAAAGCACCCACAGGAAGAATAGGGAAGACTATAAATCCTAAGCCCCCCATCTCAAGAGTTTACAGTTTGAACGATCTGGCTGAAAAGACCAGCATTTCGCCCAGATCCTTAATAAGGCCTCTGCTGTGCCCATTGGAGACGAATGTGTCCTCTCACGTCTCTACAGCACTTTAAAGTTTGCACCAAAGTGCTACCCTGCGAGGTTTCAGCTGCTGGAGCGGATTCAACGTGCTCAGCCCCTAGAAGCATTTTTTTCAAGTACAGAAATATCACAGGACAACCTGAAGTACTTAACAGCTTTGAGAATCACGTTGCTGTTGACTATGCAAGAAAACACTTCGATGACAGCAGGAAGTGCAGCTCAGGAAGCTGTCAGAGACAAGGACAGTTGTTTTACTGTGCCAACTTTTTCCAGAAACATGCTTCTTGGCATCACCGCTCTGTGAGACACAGGCCAACGCGACCATTCTTTGTAATCAGCAGTGAAGGTGCTGCTGCTGTTTAGCACAGACTGAACTCTCAGTGCTTCTCCTGTGAGTATTTCACCAGTATTTCACAGGCTCTCCTGACCTCTGCACACATCATGCAGTGCCCAACCACAAAAGAGGAATTTCTGGTGGAGGTTTGTGCCCAGCTCAACCTCTTCCACCCAAGCGACCAGCAGAGATCAACGAGCAGGATGTGACAGAAGGTGCAATCACAACCCTGGCTTTGCACTTGATTTTCAATTGTCCTACAGACGTGAAGGGAATGGGGGCTACTTTTCAGATTAATATAATTTATTGCACATTTTACATTTGATTTCAGACCAACAGAACACTGGTTGTATGTGAAATAAATCCTGCAGCAGGAGATGGGCACAACTGAAAAGTTTTGGTTTGTTTTAAATAAAAACAAGTGAACATCTCTTCATTGTATGAACTTGGTTTTTACCGGGGGGGGGGGCAGTATCCTTTCAGATTGGCTCAAATAACTACACTTTTGGAATTCTTGTTCTCCTGTTACAAGGACCTGAGCAAAGAGAACCACAGTTGCACAGAAAAAGGGGCCAGGTACGTGCAAGATGATTTATAGCAGCAGTTGGCAAGAGTGAGAAGACACTGCCAAGATATGGGTTTTTTCCCCTCTGTCTCTCACATGTGATCACCAACACAGCTTCTATGCAAGATTCATCCAGTAGATCGATGTCTTAACTGATGCTTTTTAGAAAAGGCAGCTAAATTTCATGTTTTCAGCTCTTTAACCACTTGGCATCTCTCCTTACTTCAGTCTGGTTTATCATACGAACTATGGTCCTTGTTTTCCCAGAAATAAATTATGTGGGAGAGAGAGTTGCAGCATCAGATTCAAGTGTAATGAATGGCTGTCCTTCTCCTCCACTCGCTTTCCTTTTTTCTTGGAAACCTTGACAGTATGTGTTTCTAGGTGGCAGAAGAATTACTAAGACTATTATAGCCCATGTCCTGGTCTGAACAGCAGTGGTTGAAATTAGCAGCTGGATGGATTCATGCTGAATAGGTCCACATGATGACAAAAGGCAGAGAACGTCATTCCAAACATACTTATTCTTAACAAGTGCATTTCAGACACAGATTTAAGATGGAAAACAATCTCTGTCCTTAAACACACAGGCCTTCCAGGAGGGGCCAGAGAACTGAACTCCCCCTCAGGAGCAGAAAAAAGTATGTTGCCTACCCCAGAAAGTATGTGGAGAAGACAACAACAGATCTTCTTTCCTGCTCAGTGCAGTAACTGTGAGACTGCACAGACAAACCTGAGCAGGAGGGGCTCAGTGCCCACTTACACGACCTCAGCAGAAAGCACTGCGCATTCAGAGTCAGGTTGCTTTATTGGTTACTGAGCCACAATTCAGAGAAGTATTGCTTTGGAGCCACCGTGGAGGAGCAGGTTCTCTCCTTTTGTCTCCTAACATAACTTGTGGGACACCACCTGCTATAGGATAGTAAAAATAAAAATGTCTCTGTTCAAACTGGCAGCATCCGGGGGAAGGCTTTGCCGTTTCTGTTGACCCAGGTACTGCAATGGACATGGACACTCTCACCACATTAGCCATCCGCATCGATTCTGTGAGCTGTTGGATGAGAAGAGTAAATGGACACAGCCCCAGGTGTCCGACGAGAAACCTCCTAGCTTGGACTCAACAGTGTGTCAGGGACAGACGTGAGAATTTCTGGCTGCTCATTACATACGATTCCTATACACCTCCGATGTACTTATGAGAGCTTTGGATTCACTGACTGAAGTGGGCCAGGGAGCTGGTCTAGAGTAAACACAAGGTTTGTGCCCTCCAGCCAACACCCCACATCTACAGGGGTACCAGTAAAGCTCATCACCAGCAGACGCTGCTTTCACAAAACTGCTCTGCCGGGAAAAATGTTTTGTTGGCAGGTAGATAAACGGGGATGAGGAAGAACTCTGTCTCAGGCCTCCCACTTACCTTCAAACACTCAATTCAGCCCTCAAAGGGCAATTCAGTGCTGTGAATGGCCCAGTAGGGACACCAGCAGCCTCTGCTTCTATCTCCGGTTATATGTACCACTGAGATGGTACCAACAGCCATAGTGGTGCTGCTGAGCCCTTTTAGGTTGTGCTCCAGAGGCACAGCATGTGAGTCCACTGCCGTAACCCCAGCTCTGAACCTCAGAACCCCAGTTCTGTGTGCTTTGCCACACAGAAATGAAAAAATCCTTGACCGGTTCCTGGAGGAGGGAGTGAGACTGTCCTTGCTACTCACATTGCTTTGGTATCCTAAGGGCCTCGTTGTCAGCTGACATCACTTGGTGCAGAACTCCTCGGAACTGATAAAGCACTTTCAGACTCTTCTCCTCACCCACGCAGGGGTCGTAGAAGCCTGGCAGCCCAGCCTTGAAATAGAGAACAGACTAAGCATCAGGCAATGGAATTCACAGCTCTTCAACTGACCAAAACCATTCATTAGTGCCATAATGAGGAGGAAGGGAGTTTTGTGCCAATGAGATGAGATAAGCTGAAGAGTCACTTCTGCAGTGGCAAGTTTTAAATGCAGGAAAGAGGTAATCAGGGGGTTGGGAAGTTTCTGGATGCAGCCCCAGTGTCTGTAACGCAGACCATCATGCTGCAAACACAGAGACTCTGTTTCACTGGCACTTGAAATGCCCAGGAAACAGAAGCTTTTGGAGGTTCGTAACACTTGATATGTAAACGGCTTCTGTAAATTATCTAGAGCCACCAGCTTCAGGCACAGCAGAGCAATCCCCCTGCAGCAGAGCACACACTTCAACTGGAATTCTGAGTCACACATTCAAGCCCTTGAGCCGACGCTTGGACAGAACCGTCACGGTACCTTGGATGCCTCTGTAAGGATGAGTTTGGAGTCTTTCACCAAGCACTGCAGGGGCACAGTCACATCGATTACTTTCACCTTCTCATTCTTCCTGCTGTTGTCATTGACAAACTTCCCATACCAGGCGTTCACCACAATCAAACCTGCATTTCACAGGAGATCACAGACGTGATGAAAGGCTCTCCAAAAAGGCTGGGCAGAAACTTAGGAAAAGGCCACCCTGGCAGTTTCTCTTGCTGTCAATACTATTTACATTTCCCCTGCCTGGACTCATGCTTCTCTGGACTTAAGAATGTTTCTGCTTGGGTGTTTGTTAGCAGTCTTCAGACAATGACATGACTTTGATACCACCCTGGCACGACAGTCCATGCAGATGTCTGTCTGCTTTGGAACACTCAATTGGAAACCACTAGCAAACATCAGAATTCTCATTTCCATGACAATTCAGGAGTGATCTGTGTAAGCAAGGGACTATTGAAACCTAAACTGCTAAGTTCAGGCACCAGAAGGTGAATCATAATGGAACTTCCCCAACACCTATACAACAGCAATTACACTTTGTCTCACTGGGGTGGAAATGAAGGAACAAACTTGCATTTCTCCTCACTAGCTATTCAGCCCTTGTGCTGTTCCTTCATCCTCTATACAAGCTCATGGAACAAGTAAACGGTGTTGTACTCTTTACCCATTCTGGCTTCCTCCGCTTCAATTATCCTCCTGACAGACTCCTGCATTAACCGGACCTGTCGTAAGACAAGAGGCAGAGCAAAAATCAAGCAGGATCGTAGACCATGTCCAAAAGGGAAAAGCCCAGAGTGAAAACAGCTTCCTTTAAGGGAGATAAGTTATGGGTGAGACTTACCGCAGCTTCAGCCTCCTGCTTTTTCTGAAGGATGTCGCTGGCTGTGCTCTCCCTTTGTTTCTCCAGCTCTCTGGCATAAGTAAGTCATAGAATTATTAAGTTTGGAAAAGAACTCTAGGATCACCTAGTCCAACCATCAGCCCAGCACCACATGTCCCAAAGTCAACATCACAGCAGGTGCACAGAGCGGATGGGATTCAGCCACAGGCTGGCAGCACGTGCTTAACCACCCGTTACAGCTGACCCACCCCCTCACACCAATGAGCTCAGTTTTAAGCTTTTTCCCCACCTTTCAAGATATTTTTGTAGGTTTCCAGAACTTGGTAGTATTGGTGATATAGTGAACCTCAGTGCCTCAGCTGGATTGGCCAACCCTGCACCAGGCTCCCGGGAGCCCCTGAATGGGACTGAGAAGCTCTGAATTAAAAATAGTCTTTACGAGCTCACCTCTCCTTTTGTGCCCTGAGGTAGGGTTTGATGATTAGCCTGTGCATGGCAAAGTAGACAAGGAGAGGTCCCACGGTGGCATAGAATACAGCACTGGGAAGCAGCTGATCCGTTAGGTGGACAGGGAAGAAGTAGGTCTGGCTAGCCCTGTTCAACCTGGAACAAAAACAGGGACAGGTAAGAGGAAACTCAGAGCTCAGTGTGCTTGGTGAAGCACACTT
Source organism: Coccyzus lansbergi (assembly GCA_033558105.1). Classification (NCBI taxonomy): domain Eukaryota; kingdom Metazoa; phylum Chordata; class Aves; order Cuculiformes; family Coccyzidae; genus Coccyzus; species Coccyzus lansbergi. The sequence goes on from JAUMJK010001828.1 coordinate 11,348, forward strand.
TTCAGCAGTGGGTACTGCTCAACAACTGCTCAACTAAAGGAGAGATGAATGATGAGCTCAAAATGGTGAAATCTGACAAAACAAGACAAGACAATGGTAAGACAGAGAGCTGACACCACCCAGGGGTTGACCCTTACGTATCAGGCAACTCTTGCGGTGGTAGCTGCCCCTCTCTGTCACAGCACCTTTCTAGTAGTGTGACTGCCTATTCTAGTAACCATCGGTCCTGAACTCAAGTATGTATGTTTGTACAGTATTATAAAAATGGAATGCGACTATTAATCCATTTCTAAAATAATAATTTTGGAAATCTCCCATCCACTCACTGTAACACTCCAAACCTTAGTTTTGGTTCTATTTTCAGAATATTTTGATGCACACACACACACACAAAGACACACACATGCTGACAGAGGTGGCTCGGGCCCAGAGTAACACTGGCAGAAGGCACACTTGGCTCCCAATGGACACCACTTGGATTAGAGGGGAGGGCAGCTGCGACCTTTCACGGTGACAGATCAATATACCTGTATTGCCCTAAGATCAGGACCTTCCCACCTGAACACTGAAAACAGAACAATGTAGGTTACAGTCAAGCTCTGCAAACTAGAGTTGTAATCTCGAACTGACTTGATTTTCAAAGACACTCCTTGGGGAACACCAACGCTGACAGTAGCTCCTAAAACGCTGTGCCTGGAAATCTTCCTCTCTGCTCCGTACTCCACTATGGTCCCAAAGAAGCCTGCCCTGGAACGACAGAACCGAAAACGGGTAAGGCAGGGAAGGCTCCTGAATTCCTCTTTACTGAAGCCTGTAATTCCCCAACAAGTAAAACATGGAAATACATCTGTGTGCAACAGAGGTTGGCTACCAGGAGATTCTTGCTATATCTACAAGGTCAGATAAGCCTTTTTGGCTTGCAAATTAGTGAACAGACTACAAGAACTTCTGGCTTTCTTACTGGCGATGACGCAGAGATATTGCGCACAAGTATTTTAAGTTCCACTTACCTGAGGAGGCACACAGAGCTCAGCCTCCAAGATATCCACTTCAGCATTTACCACATTTAATTAATGAAAAGCACATCCCCAAAGACCAAAGAAGCATTTGATTTGTGTGGAACCTGAAGGACCTCGACCACAGGAGAGGACAGAGCCTTCAGGCTGTGTGCAGTACGAGGTTCCTTTTGCCGACTTACTTGAGAGAACCTTTCACTCGTGTTTGATCCTCATCCTGAAACTTGTGCTGATAACTGACCATCATGAAAGAATGGGGGATTCCCAGCTGAAACATGAGAGGCACAAACGTATCAAAGTGTACCCTTGGTCACCACTGAATATTCCCTCAAATTTCCATTCGGACCATTTAAGTGAAAACAGAAAACATTGCAGTGCCTGTCACTTACTTGTCACGGCCTGCAAACTGCAGCCATGAAATCACAGAATCATTAAGGCTGGAAAAGGCCTCTAAGATCATCAACTGCCCATGTTGTGCATCCTGACCGTAAACTGAGCTAATCCACATTAGACACAACCATGTTGGGTGCAAAGTGCTGTGCCGAATGCAGCTGGTGAAATGTGTTACGTGTTCGTATGAGACAGCACCAACTACTCCATTATCTGCTAGTCCTAACCCAAAATACTGCTGGAATGGAGCCACTGAGGCACTTCCCTCCCATGGGGTGACACCAGCGTCCCCTGCGCACAGCAGCGGGAGCCTCACCTGTAACGCCACAGTGAAATGGCTGGTTTTTGTATCCCGGACAATGCTCGTGTTCATGGCTGACTGGATGCCCCATCGCCACTGCAAATAGCCCATCGTGTTCTTGTCGAGGTTGCGGGCTAGGACCGTAGTGAGGCCTGGGCGGATCCCACGGGAGGAGAACTGCAGGGCAAGGTTTGTAGTGATGAAACTAGGAGAAATAAGGAAAACCCCCATCAGTGACAATACACAGCTCCCAGACGACCTCTGTTCCCTTCTTACCCAGGAGCCTCGATGAATATGCAGGGTCTATCCTGCCAAGAGCACAATGCCTGAGGGTTTTAGGAAAAACTCAAAGCTAGCCTGATCGCAGCAGCGCCCAGAAGAGCAGGGCTATGCCCTCTTTTATTGATCTTTGCCACACTGCTGCAGCCAACACAGCAGGCTTCCTTCAGCCTTTGCTGTTCTTGCCCTCAGCAGATCAAGTCCGAGTCTTCTGCAGAGGCAGCACACCTGGCTGCTGAAGATAGCAGCCCTGCTGTTTAATAATCCTCAAGCATCAGCTCCAAAAAGCAGGATTAGATGACTCTACAGGGAACAAGATCCCTGTATAAGCTCTGAGGACTGGCATGCTTACTAAATTAGAACATACAAAGAGAAGGAAGTCTACACTGGCACCTGCAGTGCTCTAACATACGCTTTCAATCACAATCTGTACTTTGAAATCTCCCTTGCAACCCCAGACCTTTATTCAGTTGTAAACAGACACCACACTAGAGGCAAATGTGGCTTTATCTCCCTAATACATGACATATCACATCCTCTTTTGCAGTCAGAAGTCTCACAGACAGAAGCCCCAGAAGAGCTCCACAATTTCTTGCTCTGCTCACACAGCAAACTTCTTTTCCTCCAGTTGTGAGATCGTGCCTTGAGTATCACTAATTCATGGCGAGATCAAATACAGGCCAAAGGATGTGGAACACGCATCTTCCTTAAACTGGAAGCGTGAAAATGAAGGACACCAACACACAAGACAGACCTTGAATCTAATAAGAAATACCTTATCGTGTAGAACAGGAAAATCCAAAATTAACATGGAAAACAACTCAAGCCATATAGATCCTTAGTGTGGAATATTAATCATTAGTCCATTTTTCTAATATTTACCATTTTGGGGTAAGGTTACGGAATATCTTCAGGCCAAAGAGAGGTCCCTGAAGGTCTCCTGCTCCGAACTCCACCTGTTCAAATGCACAATGTGCCAAACTGTTAGAAGAAAACACCTTTCACAACAGCGACAAAGTTCTTCACAAGCGTCATTTACACCACAGATACTTTACACATCTGAGTAACATTTACCACGTTTCAGTATCTTCTCTCTTCTGTTTTGAATTCAGAATGAGGTGTGAGTAGCAGCCTCACAAGTAAAACAAAGCCAGTTTCACAGCGCTACAGGCTTCTGCTGCCAGCGCCTGCGCTGGTTGCTCCAGGAAAATGGAGAAGAGCTTCACCACAGCCTCACAACGGCAAAGAGGGCTTGGATGCTGCCTTCTGAGGACAAGACCCTCAGGACAGCCTCACAGTATTGTCTGCAGTTCTGCTGCTGGACCATCTCTCAGCATCTGCAAAACACGCCTGCTGCTTCATCCACCGAGTGACTTCCAAGGCTGCTACTCAATGCTTACTTGGTGCTGTCTCGTTAACAGGAAACTCTTAAATCTGGTCCTTTCCATGACAAAACCCACAAAAAAAGTCCCTGCTTCTCCCAACTAGGTTTATTACAGGGAGGTTTAAAACCTGTTTTAGTCAACTGACTTAAGGCAACATCCACAAGCTCCTGTATTGCCAACGTTACAAAATCCTGATGCAAATCAAATGCTTCCAGCCAATGAATCCCCAAACGAGAAGAAACCTCCTGTTTCTCACAAGCTGAGGAAACGGTTAGGAGGCGCCAGTGTGCTAAAAGGAAGGTGCAGAAAGCAGCAGTTTCCTGAAGAAAACAACCACTCGGTATTGATCCAAGCAGCCCAAACCAGAGTGGACATAAACCCACAGAACAGCAAGCTTACCTCTCCCCATCCCTTGGCAGATGTCACTCGTCTCAGAGCAAGATTGATCGATCCACCTCCATTCCCATTCTGGGTGGAAAGGTTACCAGACAGTATTGCTGTGTCCGTGGCAGTCAGCGGTGCCTGACAAACAAATACATTGATACCACTTCGATTCCGGCTCACACATTAATGCAGGTTCTGCAGGAGCAGAATCATGACTGCAGAGTAAGTGCAGAAAGGTACACAGGCCTCTGGCTGACCCCCTGCCACACACTAAGCCCAGATGTTTGAGGCAGACATGGCAACAACTGCTGTAAATATTGTGGCCAAAGACCAAGAATGGCAAACAATGAGATAATTCTTAGGGCATGAGACATTTGTGACACCAAGATGAAGTACTGACCCTGAGCTGCAAACCCTTCTAATCTCACTAGCAGACTAAACTTCAACTCCCTGGAACAGAAGAAAGACTCCCCCTTCTCTTCCTTACCTACACTTTCAGAACCATGTGCTGTCTGCAACACGCTGCCGCCCAGTCACACCAAGGCTCGCAGCACAGTCACCACACAGCCCTGCTGGAACTCAGCTTCCTCCCGCTCCCACCCATGGGGGAAATTGCATCCCTCCATAAAGCCGGACAAGAGCCTCCTGAGCAGAGTTTCACTCTCTGCTCGTGCCGGCGGCTGCCCTCCTCACCTCGATGGACTGGGAGATGTGCATTTTGTTGATCTCAATATGGGGAAAGCTGCTCCCAGGCACATCTTCGTATTCTTCGTCGTAGCGATCGAAGAGGTCAGTGGCATCTATTCCAACACTAATTGTTCCCTAAGGAATGACAAGTGAAGAAAGCACTTAGCATCAACAAACACCCAATGTTCACAGCCCAAATGGCTGAAGCATCCTGGTAAAGGGCTACATTCTTTGCAGTTTTTTTCTCTTGTTCTGCAATTACCTTTTCCTGTTCAAAAAGGATTTCTTACAAAAACAAGACAAACAAAAATTAATACAGGAAGGTGTGATTAATTCCAGGAGAACTCTAGAACTGTTTACAAAATAACTTTTGTCAGGCTGGCAAATCTCAAAGCAATTGTGCTCACGGTTCTGTTTGTGGCACCACAAAAGATGAGCTCCTGCTCTCTGTGCAGAAGGGCCACGACTGTTCAGGAACCACCAGCAAAGTCACCTTCAAGGGCTCTGCTCTCCAGGCGATACAGCTTCTTCGGTTTCAGCTCTCTGCTACCCTGTGCTGTTGAACCGAGGCCAAAGCAAGAGCGAAGCGACGCAAAACCATGAACCACCTGCTGCAGCCCTCTGGGAGGACACGGAGTGGAGCGGCCAGAGAGAAACAGCAAGGGCCATTTCCATGAAATTCCAGCATTCCATGAAATTCCATTTCATTCCATGAAATGCACTCCAGAGTGGCCGATCAAACACTCCTAAATACAGGAGAGCGTTTGTTTTAACAATAGAGACAAGTCTCTTTGTTTTTCCCTGACACTCTTCAATTCAAGGAAGTGTAAAACCCAAGACCTCTTCCAACAGAGTCGAGATGGAAAGAATGATTTTCCTCATGAAGCGTCACATTCAGTGCTGAACCTTGGCCAGAATGTTAAATTCCCAAACATAACTAAACAAGAGACATCATGCTGAGCACATTGAATTTGAGTGGCAAAGAGAAAATTGTGTTTTCAACTCAGATCAGACTAGAAGCAGCAGCAAAGCTTTCTCAAGGATTTGCACTAAAATTCCACTGAAAATCATCTCGCTGGACTCCGTGTTCGCAATGCGGTGCTTGTGCTCTTAGTAAAGAAGCACCAAGGTCCCCACACGTTCCTGAAATTCATTGTATCTCCTTTCTTTCAACTATATAAAATCTCATTATTTCCTTATCACATCTATGAATTTTATAACAAATATCCCTCCCAATGGAAAAAAGGAAAACGCCTAAACGTATCCGTGAAAATCCACAAGCCCTGTTCCTAGGAGAGGCGCATCCTGGGTCCCAGCCTAGCTTCCCAGCAGATTTTGGATCTAGCTGCCTGTTGCTGCAGCGAGTGGTGGGCTCCGTGCAGTTGCTTTACCTCCCACCATGCAGGTGAAGTCGCCCTCGGAGGTCTCTGGATCCTGGCAAGGAAACTGGCTCTGGCGCAAGCACAGGAAAAGCAGCAGATGGAAACGTTAAAAATATTCCCAGAGAAGGACAGCACCCCCTACGCCACCAGATAATGGAGAGGGCCCCCTGCTGCTCACAGCTTTCCGTAGGCCACCTGCTCAGACTCTGGGAAATGAAAATGCCCTCCCCAGAGAAGGAGCCGCAGGGAGAAGGCTGTAAAGCTCTGCTCCCGAGTCGGCGATGCCCAAACGCAACACACCGTGAAGCACAAAGTCAGAGTAACAGGGAGCCGGGGATCAGCACGATGGAACCGTCGGAGATGGTACCTGATATCAGCTTGTAAAACCACCTTTATGTCCCATCCTGAGTACGAAACAGACTTTGCTGATTGAATTAAGAGGTGTGCCAAGGAGAATAGGCTCCCTCCTCACCTGTTTTCTCGGGGATTTACCTTCTGGAAGGTGACATTGGAACCTGTGCCAGACTAAGCCTTGAGGGACCCACGTTTCTGAGATGTCAACAGGATTTAATTTCTCTTAACAGGAAGCAGCTCTCCTCAAATCAAGTAGTGAACTTTTCAACCCTCCTGCACATCTTTGAAAGCAAAACCAAAGCTCTAAAAGAAAACTGACTCGATTTGAAACCTGCCAAATTGCCTACATCTGGTTATTGCTCAACATTTCTGGTTAAAGCGCTTTATTTTGCTGGAATCGCTACACAGAACTGACAAAATGCTGGGAATTCTAGAATAACTCGTGTTCGTGTATGAAATGATCACAGCTGCGCCACCGAATTCCACAGGAACACTGCCTGGAGAGACATTTCCATAGGCTGTCAATCAGCAATTGCCGTAAACACCCAGATGGCTAATTTTGTCACGGGACATCGGCTGGGACTTACAATGCAGCTCAGCTTTTACTGCTCACGGCGCTGGCCACGCGTGCAGAGAGAATGTCACGTTCCAGAAGCCACAGGGAAGCATGAGGTGGAGATAACTGTGCCCTCTCCGAGAACGCCCTCTGACTCCAGTCACTCTCAGCTCCAACTTGCCTGGCTTGTGGCATCCGGAAACCCCTTTCTAGTTTCAAAGCAGCATTTGATAACCTCCCTGCATTGCTGTGACACTTCAGCTGTGTGCAAGGGACTGTCAGCAAACTGCAGGGAGGTTTTATTTGGAATGTTGGAAAGAAATCAAACATTTCAGAGTCAAGTCTGTTTTCTTGAAATTGCTGAAAGAGATATTTTGCTCCCATATGTTGCAACCAAAAAGAAGAAAACTACCAACAGAGGATTCTGTTCAAAGAAGTGGCTGTTTTCCCCGCACTGTCCAGAGAAACTGCATCTTAAATAAGGAAAATAACTCCCTACGTGTAGACACCTAAGGGGCTTCTACAGCCCCTGCTCTCAGCTCATCACAGCTTACATATTCATAGTGATTTATGGATTCACCCTGGAGACTAGGATGAAGCCTTTGCTTACCTTTGGATTAGTTCTCTGCTGCAGTCTTCTCTCTTCCCTCTCTCTCTGCAAACGCTCAAATTCTTCCCTGATCTCAGCAGGAGTTCTCTTCCTTTCCACAACCTGCTCAGAAAGAAGTTAAAAATGCAAAAGATTACCAGAGAGAGGACACTTGGGGTACTGTGCTGTTGATGGCAGCAGGAAAACACCAGTCCTCTTTCAAAGCCCCAAGAGCACAGAAAGAAAGTAATTCTAAACTCAGAGGGCAGTTGGTGCTGACGGAAAAGTTTCAGATGAAAAACATGAGAGCAGATGGACAATAACAACGCATTTGTCTCAAAGATACTGCCTGTCACAGTAATATCCAGATTTATTGTTCTCTGGTCAAGGGAAAAATGTAAGTATTATTTGAAAATCCCTCATGGAGTTTCATCAGAGAGAGACAGAGATGACTAAACCGGATGCCTTCAAACAAACAGGCATTTATTACCGCCCAGGTGTCAGTGCAGGAATGTCAGATAAAGGTGAGTTTGGCCAACCCCACAGGCCATAAGGTGCTAAATTTCTCTCACCTCCCATCCTTCCATTTCCAGTCCTCTCCTCCCATATATGTCATAGATGGCTCTGGTCTGTGGGTCGCTGAGCACTGCAAATTAAAACCAGGAAAGAGAAGTTAAAACCACCAGAGAGTTTTCAGTTTTATCAAATTTGAGACCGACACACTTAAGTCATTTGTAATTCAAGCACAGATCCTGGAAACTCTGTTCTGCAGCTGTGCCCACTTTTCACATTAACTCCTATTCACATTTTCACATCTCGTTCATTGCAGAGCTCACACTGCACTGCTCCTCTCATTTACAGGATAGAAGCAGGAATCAGCATCACCAGCTGTCGGCGAACTATCACTTCATAGTAATAACTATCTTCTTTAAAAAGCACAGAACCAGAACCCCCTTCCTAGAAACAGTTTCTGCAGCCCCAGGCTTCCCCTGACCTTCATAAGCTTGGTGAACGAGGTTGAACAGCCGCTCAGCTTGTGTTTTGAGCTCCGGGTCTCTGTGCTTGTCCGGATGGTAGAGCATACAGAGCCGGCGGTAGGCGGCTTTCAGCTCCTCCTGAGAGGCCTGCGGGAAGCAGCAAAACCAGAGTGAAGCACAACCGATGCCGTTTAAGACTGGCCATTCTCAAGATCAGCCCTAAGAGAGAAGTTCATCCGCTATTACGTGATGTTACTATTGCTCACGCAAAATCAAAAATCAACTTGTGTTTTGTGACATCAGTTAAGGAAATGTTCCTTTATGCACACCTGTGTTTTCCACACTATTTGTGGAGCAATTCAGCATACATCTAGGTATAGAGAGTTAAGTAAATTAAGCCCCCACCCAAACAAACGGTGTTTGTACATTATTTTCATTGGGCAACTGCTGTCTCAATTCAGTGCAGAACAGCAAGGAAAAGGAAAGTCATATGAGGAAATTTTCCCTAATATCCAATCTGAACCTTCCCTGGCACAACCTGAAGTCATTCCCTCTCACCCTGTCACTGTCACTTGGCAGCAGAGACCAGCACCCACCCCACTACAAGAGGTTCCATCCCTTAGGGTTGGAACTGGATGGGCTTTGAGGTCCTTTATGACACAAAACATTCTGTGATTCTGCTACATTCATTGTTTTTCTGGGAATTCATTATCATTTTTCACCCAGTCTCATGTTTACATCACAGTTTGTGTCTTCAGAAGCCTCTGATGAGCTTTATTTCACCTCCTTCATCATCATGTCCTCCTGGTGAGCTCAGGTCTGTCCTCTGTTCCCACTCCTGTCCTTTCAATACTTCATTTGTTCCTTGTTACAACCAGCGAACAAGCTAAACTCCCGTTTCAATCACGTTCCTGCTGACTGCAAGTTGGATCTGACTCTTAGTATCCTTATACTCGTTTAAGCTAATTCATTCTCTTAACATAATCACAGAATCATGGGATGGTTTGGGTTGGAAGGGACCTGACATCCCGTCCAGTCCCACCCATGGGCAGGGACACCTCCCACTGGCTCAGGGGCTCCAGCCCCATTCAGCCTGTCCTTGAACCTCTCCAGGGACGGGGCAGCCACCCCTGCTCCGGGCAGCCTGGTCCAGGGCCTCCCCGTCTCGCAGTGCAGCAACCCGCGAGCAGCCCCCGTGCTGCCCCACAGCGCCCGCGAGCAGCCCCCGCCCCGCGGCCCTGGAGCCCCTTCAGCCCCCGCGGCCGCCGCGCACCTCGCGCCGCACGTTGAGCAGCCCGTAATAGTCCTGGTTGTCCGGCAGCTCCTCGCCCGCGGCCGCCGCCATCTTCCCGACCTCTCACCCCGCGCCGCGCGCCCCCTACCGGCGCGGCGGACCGGCCCAAGCCCCGCGGGGAGGGGGGGCGACGGGGGCGCTCTGCGCATGCGCCCTCTGTGGACG
>JAUMJK010001829.1:0-86414 GCA_033558105.1 Coccyzus lansbergi
GACTGGCAGAGGGATGGGGGAGCCAGGACTGGGGGGACTGGGAAGGACTGGGAGGGACTGGGGGGGGGCAGGGGGAGAGCAGGGGACTGGGGTCAACTGGGGAGACTGGGAGGGACTGGAGGAGGGGGGGGAGGGGACTGGGAGGAGGAGGAGGAATGAATGGAGGGAATGGGACTGGGAGAACTGGGAGGGACTGGGAGGAGAGGAGAGTGGGAACTGGGGAGACTGGGAGGAGGAGGAGGGATGAATGGAACCTGTGAAGAGCAGGAGGGGAGGGGGAACTGGGAGGAACTGGGGAGTGGAACTGGGAGAAGTGTTGGGGGGGAACTGGGGGCTAGTGGGGATGACTGGGAGAACTGGGAATGGGGGAGACTGGGAGGAAGAGGGGAAACTGGGTGAGGAGGGGGAATGGGGGGACTGGGGGGAACTGGGGGAAGAGAAGGGAAGCAGGGGACTGGGAGAACTGGGAGGAACTGGAACTAGAGTGGGAGGAACTGGGTAATGGGGAGAACCAGGGGGAACTGGAAGGGAATGGGGAGAACTGGGTGAGCGCAGGAACCCAGGGGAACTGGGAGGGACTGGGGGGAGCCGGGGGGCAAACTGGGGAGCACCGGGAGGAAGTGTCCGGTCCCTGTGGCTCCGGAATGTGCTGGGACCGGTCTGGCTGCGGACGTGGCGCTGGCTCCGTGCCAGAGGGATCCCGGAACTCCGGGAATGTCCCAGCAGGGGAGGAGGAGGGGGTCGGGGGCTCCCCGGGAGCCGAGGGGAACGGGCAGCGTCCCAGCAGGGCCCCAACCATGTCGGACGGGCTCCTGGGCAAAGCGGCCACCATGGAGATTCCCATCGGGAGCAACGGAGACGCCGGCAGCATCCCCGAGGATGACGGCCTCGAGCAGGTGGGGACACTGCATGGGGACAGAGACGGAGCTGGGATGGGGATGGAGACGGAGCTGGGATGGGGAGAGAGCTGGGATGGGGATGGAGACGGAGCTGGGATGGGGAGAGAGCTGGGATAGAGAGAGAGAGACCGAGCTGGGATGGGGACAGAGAGGGAGCTGGGATGGAGACGGGATGGGGAGGGAGACGGAGCTGGGATGGAGGTGGAGACAGAGCCAGGACAGAGACGGAGATGGTGGTGGGACTGGGATGGGTACAGAGCTGGGATGGGGATGGAGCTGGGATGGAGATGGAGGAGGAGCTGGGATGAATACAGAGCTGGGATGGAGCTGGAGAGGGAGCTGGGATGGAGACAGAGATAGAGGCGGAGCTGGGATGGAGACGGAGCTGGGATGGAGATGGGATGGAGACAGAGATGGAAGCGGAGCTGGGATAGAGATGGAGAGGGAGCTGGGATGGAGATGGAGAGGGAGCTGGGATGGAGATGGAGAGGGAGCTGGGATGGAGATGGAGAGGGAGCTGGGATGGAGATGGAGAGGGAGCTGGGATGGAGATGGAGACGGAGCTGGGATGGGGATGGAGAGGGAGCTGGGATGGGGATGGAGCTGGGACAGGGACGGAGCTGGGATGGAGATTGAGATGGAGATGGAGACGGACTGGATGGAGATAGAGACGGAGCTGGGATGGAGACAGAGACAGAGCTGGGATAGGGACAGGGATGGAGCTGGGATGGAGACACAGCTGAGATGGGGATGGAGACGGAGCTGGGATGGAGAGAGAGACGGAGCTGGGATGGAGAGAGAGACGGAGCTGGGATGGAGAGAGAGACGGAGCTGGGATGGGGATGGAGACGGAGCTGGGATGGGGATGGAGACGGAGCTGGGATGGGGATGGAGACGGAGCTGGGATGGGGATAGAGACGGAGCTGGGATGGGGATGGGGACGGAGCTGGGATGGGGATGGGGACGGAGCTGGGATTTTCCATCCTCCATTCCCTCCTCTCCGCTCTCTCCCTGTCGCTCCAGGACCTGCAGCAGGTGATGGTGTCCGGCCCCAACCTCAACGAGACCAGCATCGTCTCCGGCGGCTACGGCGGCTCCGCCGAGGGCATCGTCCCCTCCGCAGCCATCAAAGGTGCGTGGGACACGCCTCCTGGACACGGAGAAGCATCCGTGTCCATCCCAGAGCCTTTCCAGGCCGGATCCGAGCTGGAGCAGCTCCAAATCCAAGACAAAGCAGAGTCCATCTCCATTTCCATCTCCACATCCATCTCCATTCCAGGCTCCATCCTCTATCCTCCTCTGGCATCATCCGTCATTCCCAGCTCGGTGGCCGCCGAACGGATGGCTCAGCCGGCCGCCCTCCCAGGTAGCCCGGAAAAGTCCGGGAGCGCGGAGAGCGACGAGGATTCCTCCCGAGGGAAAACGCAGGATTCTGGAGCCCTCGGGGTCGGATCCGGAGCTGATCCCGCCCCTCTCCGCAGGTTCTGGGCTCCACCCGCCCCATCCCGGCTCCGGGGCGGCCGGGGAGGAGATCGTGCGCGGGATCGCGGGGGAGAAGTTCGACATCGTCAAGAAGTGGGGGATCAACACCTACAAGGTGAGGGACTCCGGCCCCTCCGATCCTTCCCAGGGAGCCCTGGGCTGGCTCTCACCCTGCCCTCTGGATCCCCTGGGATGATGCTGGATCCTCTGGGACAATCCTGGCTCCATGGGGACAGCTCTGTCTATTCCCTCTGGATCCCCTGGGATGATGCTGGATCCCCTGGGGATGATGCTGGCTCCATGGGGATAGCTCTTTCCTTACCCTCTGGCTCCCCTGGGATGATGCTGGATCCTCTGGGATGATCCTGGCTCCATGGGCACAGCTCTTCCCCTTCCCTCTGGATCCTTTGGGATGATGCTGAATCCTCTGGGACGATCCTGGCTCCATGGGGACAGCTCTTCCCCTTCCCTCTGGATCCCCTGGGATGATGCTGGCTCCCCTGGGCTGGCTTTTCCCCTTCTCTCTGGCTCCCCTGGGACCATCCTGGGTCCATAGGACGATCCTGGTTCCATGGGGACAGCTCTGTCTCTTCCCTCTGGATCCCTGGGCTGGTGCTGGATCCCCTGGGGATGATGCTGGTTCCATGGGGACAGCTCTTCCCTTTCCCTCTGGCTCCCCTGGGATGATGCTGGATCCTCAGGGCCCTGGGGATGATCCTGGCTCCACGGGGACAGCTCTTTCCTTACCCTCTGGCTCCCCTGGGATGATGCTGGATCCCCTGGGATGATGCTGGCTCCTTTGGGACGATCCTGGCTCCATGGGGACAGCTCTTCCCCTTCCCTCTGGATCCTTTGGGATGATGCTGGATCCCCTGGGGATGATGCTGGTTCCATGGGGACAGCTCTTCCCCTTCCCTCTGGATCCTTTGGGATGATGCTGGATTCTCAGGGCCCTGGGGATGATCCTGGCTCCACGGGGACAGCTCTTCTCCTTCCCTCTGGCTCCTCTGGGCTGGTGCTGAATCCCCTGGGATGATGCTGGATCCTTTGGGATGATGCTGGATCCTCAGGGATGATCCTGGCTCCACGGGAACAGCTCTTCTCCTTCCCTCTGGCTCCTCTGGGCTGGTGCTGAATCCCCTGGGATGATGCTGGATCCTCAGGGATGATCCTGGCTCCATGGGGACAGCTCTTCTCCTTCCCTCTGGCTCCTCTGGGCTGGTGCTGGATCCTCTGGGATGATGCTGGGTCCCCGGGGATGATGCTAGATCCCCTGGGCCCCCTCTTCCCCCTGGATCCCCTGGGATGACGCCGACTCCCCTGGGTGGGCTCTTCCCCTTCCCTCTGGCTCCCCTGGGCGTCTGGTCTGTTCCGTCCCTGCCGAGGTTCCCCGTGCGTCCCCAGTGCACGAAGCAGCTGCTGTCGGAGCGTTTCGGCCGCGGCTCCCGGACGGTGGATCTGGAGCTGGAGGCGCAGATCGAGCTGCTGCGCGAGACCAAGCGCAAGTACGAGCTGGTGCTGCAGCTGGCGAGGGCCCTCGCACACCACTTCTACAGCCTCGTGCAGACCCAGCGCAGCCTCGGAGACGCCTTCGCAGACCTCAGCCAGAAGGCGCCCGAGCTACAGGTAACGCCCCAAACGCCCTCAGAGACACTCTGGAGCCCTCGGCTCTGATCCCTTAGCTCCTTCACCTCAGCTCCCTCACCTCCGGCTCCCTCAGCTCTCTTGGGTCCAGATCCCTCAGCTCCCTCGGATCTGGCTCCCTCAGCTTTCTCAGCTCTGGATCCCTCAGCTCCCTTGGGTCCAGATCCCTCAGCTCCCTTGGGTCTGGGTCCCTGAACTCTCAGCTCTGGATCCGTCAGCTCCCTCAGCTCTCTTGGATCCAGATCCCTCAGCTCCCTTGGGTCTGGGTCATAGAATCCTAGAATCACCAGGTTGGAAGAGACCCACCGGATCATGGAGTCCAACCATCCCTATCAATCCCTAACCCGTGTCCCTCAGCACCTCATCCACCCGTCCCTTAAACCCTCCAGGGAAGGTGACTCAACCCCCTCCCTGGGCAGCCTGTTCCAATGCCCAATGACCCTTTCTGGGAGAAACTTCCTCCTAATCTCCAGCCTAAATCTCCCCTGGTGGAGCTTGAGGCCATTCCCTCTCGTCCTGTCCCTTGGGAGAAGAGCCCAGCTCCCTCCTCTCCACAACCTCCTCTCAGGTAGTTGTAGAGAGCAATGAGGTCTCCTCTCAGCCTCCTCTTCTCCAGGATAAACCCCCCCAGCTCTCTCAGCCGCTCCTCATAGGGCCTGTTCTGTTTTAGAAAGGGTGTGTTTGGAAGAAAATGAGACAAAAGATCTAAACACTGGCAAAGGATTTGAAATGCTCACACAACCAGTTTCAAAGAATTTTGCTGGCACTGTCCTTACGAGCTCTGGACAAGGAGTAAAATAAACCTTGCCATGTGACAACAGCAAATCAGAAAGTTTCTACCAGAAACACAGAAAAACACTTTCCTCAGTAAAACGTCCCTCAGCTCCCTCGGGTCCCTCAGCTCCCTTGGATCTGGATCCCCTGGCTCCCTCTGCTCCAGATCCCTCAGCTCCCTTGGGTCCCTCAGGTCCAGCTCCCTCAGCTTTCTGAGCTCCAGATCCCTCGTCTCCCTTGGCTCTCTCTGCTGCAGATCCCTCAGCTCCCTTGGGTCTGGATCCCTCAGCTCCCTCTGCTCCAGATCCCTCAGCTCCCTTGGGTCCCTCAGGTCCAGCTCCCTCAGCTTTCTGAGCTCCAGATCCCTCGTCTCCCTTGGCTCTCTCTGCTGCAGATCCCTCAGCTCCCTTGGGTCTGGATCCCTCAGCTCCCTCTGCTCCAGATCCCTCAGCTCTCTCAGCTCTGGATCCCTCAGATCCCTCATCTCTCTTGGCTCCAGCTCCCTCAGCTCCCTTGGGTCTGGATCCCTCAGCTCTCTCTGCTCCAGATCCCTCAGCTCCCTTGGGTCTCTTGGTTGTGGACCTCTCAGCTCCCTTGAATCTGCATCCCTTGGATCCCTCAGCTCCCTCCCTTCTGGAGCCTTCAGCTCCCTTGGATCTGGATCCCTCAGCTCCCTCAGCTCCTTTGGTTCTAGATCCCTCAGCTCCCTTAGGTTCCTCAGCTCTCTTGGCTCTGAATCCCTCGGCTCCCTCAGATCTGGATCCCTCAGCTCCCTTGAATCCCTTGGTTTGCTTGGATCCAGATCCCTCAGCTCCTTCGTATCTCTCAGCTCCCTCAGCTCTGAATTCTTTGTCTCCCTCAGCTCCAGGTCCCTCAGCTCTCTTGGCTCTGAATCCCTCAGCTCCCTTGGGTCTGGGTCCCAGAACTCTCTCAGCTCTGGATCCCTCAGCTCTCTTGGCTCCAACTCCCTCGGGTCCCTCAGCTCCCTTGGTTCTGGGCCCCTCAGTTCCTTCAGTTCTGGATCCCTCAGTTCTAAGTCCCTCAGCTCCCTTGGATCCCTCAGCTTTCTGGGCTCTGGATCCTTCAGGTCCCTCAGATCCCTTGAGTCTGGATCCCTCAGCACCCCCAGATCCCTCAGCTCCAGCTCCCTCAGCTTGGATCCCTCAGCTCCAGCTCCCTCAGCTTGGATCCCTCAGCTCCCTCGGCTCTGGAACCTTCAGCTCCCTTGGATCTAGATCCCTCAGCTCCAGATCCCTCAGTTCCCTTGGATCCCTCAGCTTTCTAGGCTCTGGACCTCTCAGCTCCCTTGGATCCCTCAGCTCCCTCACTTCTGGAGCCTTCAGCTCCCTTGGATCTGGATCCCTCAGCTCCCTCAGCTCCCTGAGCTCTGGATCTCTCAGCTCCCTTAGGTCCCTCAGCTCCCTTGGCTCTGAATCCCTCAGCTCCCTCGGATCTGGATCCCTCAGCTCTCTTGGCTCTGAATCCCTCAGCTCCCTCGGATCTGGGTCTCTCAACTCTCTCAGCTCTGGATCCCTCAGCTCCCTCTGCTCCAGCTCCCTCAGCTCCCTTGGGTCTCTTGGCTCTGAATCCCTCAGCTCCCTCGGATCTGGATCCCTCAGCTCTCTTGGCTCCAGATCCCTCAGCTCCCTTGAGTCCCTTGTCTCCCCCAGATCCTCCAGGTCCCTCAGTTCCCTCGGATCCCTCAGCAACCTCAGCTCACATCCCTCAGCTCTGGAGCCTTCAGCTCCCTTGGATCAGGATCCCTCAACTCTCTCAGCTCTGGATCCCTCAGGTCTCTTGGCTCCAGCTCCCTTGGGTCCCTCGGCTCCCTTGGATCCAGATCCCTCAGCACCTTTGTATCTCTCAGATCCCTTAGCTCCTTTGGGTCCCTCAGCTCCCTTGGATCTGGATCCCTCAGCTGCCTCGGGCCCAAATCCCTCGGCCCCCTCAGCTCCCTTGGCTCTGAATCCCTCAGCTCCCTTGCATCTGGATCCCTCAACTCTCTCAGCTCTGGATCCCTCAGCTCCCTGAGCTCTGGATCTCTCAGCTCCCTTAGGTCCCTCAGCTCCCTTGGCTCTGAATCCCTCAGCTCCCTTGCATCTGGATCCCTCAACTCCCTGAGCTCTGGATCCCTCAGCTCCCTTAGGTCCCTCAGCTCCCTTGGATCTGGATCTCTCAGCTCTCTCAGCTCCAGATCCCTCAGCTCCCTTGGGTCCCTTCGCTCTGAATCCCTCGGCTCCCTCGGATCTGGGTCCCTCAACTCTCTCAGCTCCAGATCCCTCAGTTCCCTTGGATCCCTCAGCTTTCTAGGCTCTGGCTCTCTCGGCTCTGAATCCCTCAGCTCCCTTGGATCTGGGTCCCTCAACTCTCTCAGCTCTGGATCCGTCAGCAATCTTGGATCTGGGTCCCCCAACTCTCTCAGCTCCGAATCGCTCAGCTCCCTTGGATCTGGATCCCTCAGCTCTCTTGGCTCCAGCTGCCTTGGATCTGGATCCCTCGACTCCCTCAGCTCCCTTGGGTCTCTTGGCTCTGAATCCCTCAGCTCTCTCAGCTCTGAATCCCTCAGCTCCCTTGGGTCTGGGTCCCCCAACTCTCTCAGCTCTGAATCCCTCAGCTCCCTTGGATCTGGGTCCCCCAACTCTCTCAGCTCTGAATCCCTCAGCTCCCTTGGACCTGGCTCCCTCGGCTCCCGCTGCTCCCGTGGCTCTTTCCCCGACTCTGAGGAGCAGCGACACCCCGTGTCGTCCCCCCCTTGATCCCAATGCCGCAGGATCCTGATTCCGTCTCCCGTCCCTGCTCTTTCCCCCTCCCCGTCAGGAGGAGTTTGGGTACAACGCGGAGACGCAGAAGCTGCTGTGCCGGAACGGGGAGACGCTGCTGGGAGCCGTCAACTTCTTCGTCTCCAGCATCCAGACCCTGGTGCACAAGACCATGGAGGACACGCTCCTCACCGTCAAGCACTACGAGAGCGCACGGTGCGCATCCCGAGGAGCCGGGATGGGAATCGCGGGGAAAAAAAATCCCCTGGGAAGGGCCTGAGGGGGGCTCTGGGGTGGGGATCGTGGAGAAAAATCCCCTGGAAAGGGGCTGAGGGGGCTCTGGGATGGGGATCGTGGAGAAAAATCCCCTGGAAAGGGGCTGAGGGGGCTCTGGGATGGGGATCATGGGGAAAAATCCCATGGAAAGGGGCTTCAGGGGCTTTGGGATGGGGATCATGGAGAAAAATCCCCTGGAAAGGGGCAGAGGGAGATCTGGGATGGGGATCATGGAGAAAAATCCCCTGGAAAGGGGCCTCAGGGGCTCTGGGATGGGGATCATGGGGAAAAATCCCCTGGAAAGGGGCTGAGGGGGCTCTGGGATGGGGATCGTGGGGAAAAATCCCCTGGAAAGGGGCTTCAGGGGCTCTGGGATGGGGATTGTTGGGAAAAATCCCCTGGAAAGGGGCTTCAGGGGCTCTGGGATGGGGATCATGGAGAAAAATCCCCTGGAAAGGGGCTTCAGGGGCTCTGGGATGGGGATCATGGAGAAAAATCCCCTGGAAAGAGGCTGAGGGGGCTCTGGGATGGGGATCGTGGGGAAAAATCCCCTGGGAAGGGGCTGAGGGGGCTCTGGGATGGGGATCGTGGAGAAAAATCCCCTGGGAAGGGGCTGAGGGGGCTCTGGGATGGGGATCGTGGGGAAAAATCCCCTGGAAAGGGGCTGAGGGGGCTCTGGGATGGGGATCATGGAGAAAAATCCCCTGGAAAGGGGCTGAGGGGGCTCTGGGATGGGGATCATGGAGAAAAATCCCCTGGAAAGGGGCTGAGGGGGCTCTGGGATGGGGATCATGGAGAAAAATCCCCTGGAAAGGGGCTTCAGGGGCTCTGGGATGGGGATCGTGGAGAAAAATCCCCTGGAAAGGGGCTGAGGGGGCTCTGGGATGGGGATCATGGAGAAAAATCCCCTGGAAAGGGGCTGAGGGGGCTCTGGGATGGGGATCATGGAGAAAAATCCCATGGAAAGGGGCTTCAGGGGCTCTGGGATGGGGATCATGGAGAAAAATCCCCTGGAAAGGGGCTTCAGGGGCTCTGGGATGGGGATCATGGAGAAAAATCCCCTGGAAAGGGGCTGAGGGGGCTCTGGGATGGGGATCGCGGAGAAAGATCCTGTGGGAAAGGAGCTGAGCAGGGAAGGGGTTGAGTCACATTCCCTGGAAAGTGGGGAAGGTTGGGATCGATCGCGGAATCATAGAGTCACCAGGGAGTGTCCCCATCCCAGTATCCCACTGTC
Organism: Coccyzus lansbergi; assembly: GCA_033558105.1. Classification (NCBI taxonomy): domain Eukaryota; kingdom Metazoa; phylum Chordata; class Aves; order Cuculiformes; family Coccyzidae; genus Coccyzus; species Coccyzus lansbergi. The sequence continues at coordinate 9,069 of JAUMJK010001829.1, forward strand.
CCCAAGTCCCAGTATCCCCCCATCCCAATATCGTCGTATCCCAGTGCTCCTGCATCCCAGTAGCATCACATCCAGTATCTCAGTATTCCCCATCCCAGTATCTGTGTCCCTACATACCAGTATCCCCCATCCCGCTATCCCCATGTCCCTCCCTCCCAGTATCCCTCCAGCCCAGTGTCCCTCCAGCCCAGTATCGTCACATCCCTCCAGCCCAGTGTCCCTGCATCCCAATATCCCAGTATCCCCCATCCCAGTATCATCACATCCCAGTATCCCAGTGTCCCTCCCTCCCAGTATCCCCACATCCCAGTGTCCCTCCATCCCAGTATCTCCCCATCCCAGTATCCCCCCATCCCAGTATCCCCCCCTCCAGTATCCCCCCATCCCAGTGTCCCTATCTCCCAGTATCCCCCCATCCCAGTATCCCCCCATCCCAGTATCTCCCCCATCCCAGTATCTCCCCCATCCCAGTGTCCCTCCATCCCAGTATCCCCCCATCCCAGTATCCCCCCATCCCAGTATCCCCCCATCCCAGTATCCCCCCATCCCAGTATCCCCCCATCCCAGTATCTCCCCCATCCCAGTATCTCCCCCATCCCAGTGTCCCTCCATCCCAGTATCCCCCCATCCCAGTATCCCCCCATCCCAGTATCCCCCCATCCCAGTATCTCCCCCATCCCAGTATCTCCCCCATCCCAGTGTCCCTCCATCCCAGTATCCCCCCATCCCAGTATCCCCCCATCCCAGTATCCCCACATCCCAGTATCCCCACATTCCAGTGTCCCTATCTCCCAGTATCCCCCCATCCCAGTATCCCTAAATCCCAGTATCTCCCCATCCCAGTATCCTCACACCCCAGTGTCCCAACGTCCCAGTATCCTCGCATCTCAATATCTCAGTATTCCCCATCCCAGTATCTCTGTCCCTAAATCCCAGTATCCCCTCATCCCAGTATCTCCCCATCCCAGTGTCCCTAAATCCCAGTATCCTCGCATTCCCCTATCATCACTTCCCAGTGTCCCTACATCCCAGTATCCCCCATCCCAGTGTCTCTTCCAGCCTGGTGATTCTGGGATTCTGTGCACTGGGATGGGCCCCTGGCTCCTTTCTGAGGGACTGGGATGAGCTGGGATGGACTGGGATGAGCTGGGATGGAGCAATGGCTCCTCTGGAGCGATAAGAGTGAGCTGGGATGTACTGGGATGAACTGGGAGGGCTCTGTTGCTCTGTTCTGAGAGACTGGGGTGGGATGGACTGGGATGAACGAGGGTTTACTGGGATGGACTGGAACATACTGGGATGGACTGGGACAGACTGGGATAGGCCAGAAGTCCCACTCTGGAGTGACAGGAATGGTACCAACTGGGATGGGAGTGAAATGGACTGGGGTGAGATGGGATGGACTGGGATGGGCTGGGATGGACTGGAACATACTGGGATTGGGCCAATAGCTCTGTTCTGGGAGAGGCGGATGGGATGGACTGGGATGGGATTGAATTGGACTGGGATGGACTGGGATGGGCCAGTGGCTCCACTCCTGAGTGACTGGGATGGACTGGGATGGGATTGAATTGAACTGGGATGGACTGGAAGGTGTTGGGCTCACCAAGGATGAACTGGGATGGGATTGAATTGAACTGGGATGGACTGGGATGGGCCAGTGGCTCCACTCGTGGGTGACTGGGATGGAATTGAATTGAACTGGGATGGGATGGAAGGTGTTGGGTTGACCCAGGATGAACTGGGATGGGATTGGATTGAACTGGGATGGGTTGGACTGGAAGGTGTTGGGTTGACCCAGGATGAACTGGGATGGGATTGAATTGAACTGGGCTGGACTGGAAAGTGCTGGGTTGAGCTGGGATGGGATTGAATTGAACCAACCTGATCACCTTCTATGACAAAGTCACTCGGCTGCTGGATGAGGGAAAGGCTGTGGATGTGGTCTTTCTGGACTTCAGTAAAGCCTTTGACACAGTTTCTCACATCATTCTGCTGCGGAAACTGTCACCTCTGGCCTGGACAGACACACACTCTCCTGGGTAGGAAACTGGCTGGATGGAGGGTCCAGAGAGTGGTGGGAAATGGTGTTAAGTCCAGCTGGAGGCCAGTGACAAGTGGTGTCCCCAGGGCTCAGTGCTGGGTCCAGCCCTGGTCAATGTCTTCATCAATGACCTGGACGAAGGCATTGAGGGTACCCTTAGCAAGTTTGCAGATGACACTAAGCTGTGTGCAAGTGTGGATCTGCTGGAGGGTCGGGAGGCTCTGCAAAGGGACCTAAACAGGCTGGATCCATGGGCTGAGTCTAATGGGATGAGGTTTAACACGGCCAAATGCCGGGTCCTGCACTTGGGGCACAACAACCCTATGCAGAGCTCCAGACTGGGAGAAGCCTGGCTGGAAAACTGCCAGGAGGAGAGGGACCTGGGGGGGTTGGTCGACAGAGACTGACCATGAGCCAGCAGTGTGCCCAGGGGGCCAAGAAGGCCAATGGCATCCTGGCTTGGATCAGAAATGGTGTGACCAGCAGGGCCAGGGAGGTGATTCTCCCTCTGGACTCAGCACTGGTGAGGCTGCTCCTTGAATCCTGTGTTCAGTTCTGGGCCCCTCAGCACAAGAAGGATGTTGAGGCTCTGGAGAGAGTCCAGAGAAGAGCAACGAGGCTGGTGAAGGGGCTGGAGAACAGACCTTATGAGGAGCGGCTGAGAGAGCTGGGGGTAGACCTCATTGCTCTCTCCAACTCCCCGAGAGGAGGTTGTAGAGAGGAGGGAGCTGGGGCACAATGCTGGGAGAAACTGTGCCAAAGGCTTTGCTGAAGTCCAGAAAGACCACATCCACAGCCTTTCCCTCATCCAGCAGCCGAGTGACTTCGTCACAGGAGGCAATCAGGTTACTTTGCAAGACCTGCCTTTTGTGAACCCGTGTTGACTGGGCCAGATCACCCGGTTCTCTTGCACGAGCTTCATGATAGGTCTCAATGTCACCTGTTCCATGACACTGTTCACGTTGGGGTCAGACCCTGACACTTTAATTACTGTACTTATTCCCTCGTTGTAACGATCAGACACATTGCTTTTAAAACCTGGTTTTCATAGAATCACAGAATGATAGAATTACCAGGTTGGAAAAGACCCACTGGATCAGCGAGGCCAACTATTCCTATCAAAATATTGTTGGATTTTTATTAATTCCTACTGATGTTCTTGTTTCGACAAGTTAAGCAAAACTTGATTGCACGTCGCGTTCAAGAATTTGGGTCTTTTCTGCTGATCACGCTCTGTGGTTTCACTCAAGATCAAGTCCCGTCTGAGCTGAGGGAACCTCTGCAACCTCCTGCTCCCCAGGCTTTGCCAGCATTTCTAGGTGCCCCACGCGGCTCTGTGGGTGCAGGTGGACCTTGGGGGGCTGATCTAGTCCCTTCCCAGGCAGGGGGGTTGGATCTTTAACCTCCCTTCCAACCCTAATATTCTGTGATTCTAGGATTTTTACTCTCCGTGGAAGGGCCTCCAGTTCTGGAGAATGAATGGAAACTGCAAGTGTGTATGTGAAGAGGAAGACTGCAAATGTAAGATGCTCCAGGTATCCACGTGGGATGCGTGGGCTTGTGGGCCAGTGACCCACTGGCCTCGGCCTCTGTGATGTCACCTTCTGTAATGCTGTCCTGTGTCCTAGGAGACCTCTCAGCCGACCAGGGCAAAGCCCCTTCTCGATTCACTCTCCGGGAGGGCCTGGAGGAAGCAGGTGGCTTCTCCGCCAGGAGCTGCCTGCGCTTTTCTCAGCGTATGATAAACGCATTTTGGCTGCAGCGTGGATTTTTGCGGAGCCTCGTAGCAGTTCTGCTGAAACGGAAAACCTCTGCGTGAAGGGTAAGTCAGCTCTGCCTGTGTCTGCTTCTGGGCAGAGAGTGCTCAGAGTCTTGGTCAGTGAGAAACTTTTGAGAAACGATGAGCCAGCAAAGTGCACTCGCGGCCCAGAAAGCCAATCGTAGCCCGGGCTGCATCGAAAGCGTGGCCAGCAGGTCAAAGGAAGGGATTGTGCTCCTCTGATCCTTTCTGATGAGACCTCAGTTAGGGGTTCTGTGTCCACTTCTGGAATCTTCAGTGTAAGAAAGAGATGGAGCTGTTGGAACCTCCCATACAAGCACAGACTGAGGGAGTAAGGTTGTTCAGCCTGGAGAAGAGAAGGCTCCAAGGAGGTCTTACAGAGACCTCCCAGTACCTGAAGGGGCTCTGAGGAAGCTGGAGAGGGCCTGTTCACAAAGGCTTGTGGTGATAGGATGAGGGGCGATGGGGAAAAAACCGGAGAGGGGCAGATTTAGACAAGATATTAGGGAGAATTTCTTCGCCAGGAGAGTGGGGAGACACTGGAACGGGTGTCCCAAGGAAGCTGTGGCTGCTCCATCCCTGGAGGTGTCCAAGGCCTGGTTGGATGGAGCTTGGAGCCCCTGATCCAGTGGGAGGTGTCCCTGCCCAGGGCAGGGGGGTTGGAACTGGGTGATCTTGAACATCCCTTCCAAACCTAATATTCTATGATTTTAATCTCCACGGAAGGGCCTCCAGTTCTTCAGGGGTTTGTCAGCTCCTCTTCTCCTGCCTTCTGGATAAATCCTGCTGGGAAATGTCCGGAGCCCAGAGGCTTCCCATTTTGGGTTAACTCTGCCGCCCAAGGGTGATCAAAAGAGACTTCAGGGCCTTGGGGCGGTGGGTGAGGGAGATGTGGGGAAGGTGAAGGGATGATGTGTTCTCGGAGTAGTTCTATCATGCTTTGCCTTCGGTGGGTGGGAGCTCCCTGCTGGAGCTGTGTGGGTGCTGGCAGCAACGTGCGAACCCTGGGCTCTCCAGGTGCCTTCTGGGTCTCGCCTCCGCTGAGCTGGCAGGTTTTGGGATGGAGCAGGGGGCCCCTGCAGGGACCAGGCAGGTGCTGAGCACCCCCGGGCACCCTCTGCGTCCCTCTCTGTCACCTCAGTGGCACTGGACCTGCTGGGGTACCCTGTTACCCTGGAAACGGCCTGATGTGAGCTTGTCCCTTGAGGAGCTGGAAGGTGCAGCATGACGCTCGCTTGTCACAGGTTGTCCATTTGGCTGAAAGAGTGGGAAATGACTCGGGGTTTTACTTCTGTGAATCTTAACTCTGCTGCTTTAACATCATCCAGTCATGAAACGGGGTTGGAGGGGGAGGCCTCCTCCACTTAGGAAGGACGCCACAGCCTCGAGACGCAGGGGCATCCTTTGGGTCTGCTGCGAACGTGATCCTGGATTTTCAAACTCAAATTATTGTTCTCTCCAGGTGACCGAGACATGGACACTGGCGCGAGCCGTCAGCCCTTGAGGCCCACTCTCAAGGCTCATGGATCCCAGAGCAAGGTCTCAGCACCTCGTGTTCAGAAGATGCCCGGATTGGCAGAGAAGCCTGTAATTGTCGGTGGCTCCTGTGGCCAGGTAGGAGCCGTGTTCAGGCTGTGAAGTCCCCCTGCGTCCCTCCTCCGCACACTTTCCTGTTGTCTAATAGTACTGGGAAGCTGGATGCCCACTAGCATTTCTACTCGGCTTCTATCAGAGGTGACTCTCACGGTGTGCTTCTTTCCACCCTCTGTGGGAGTCCTGCCAGCAAATTCACCAGCGCTGCTCTGGCCACACTGGCCTTCCGTGAGTTGGGCGTTTGGTGGGCGACTCCGGGTCCGTGAAATATTTTTTCCTAATGTCCAGCCTAAACCTCCCCTGGCAGAGCTTGATGCCATTCGGAGCCCAGCTATTCTCCAGGATAAACGCCCCCAGCTCTCTCAGCAACTCTTGTTCTCCAGCCCCTTCCCCGGCTTCGTTGCTCTTCTCCGGGCTCCCTGCAGAGCCTCAACATCCTTCTTGTGGGGAGGTTGTTCCCTTTACTGACTGGAGTTCACTTGGCTGGAGGTGACCTAGTGCTGAGGCTTGTCAGGAAGATGTCTCTGGATAGTTCTGCAGAGGTGCCCGTAAGGCCAGAACAAAAAAGAATACAAGCGCTAATTAAAAAAGAGAGAATGAAAACTTGGACCAGTTCCTTTCCACATACATCGTGGCCCAAGGCTGCTTTCTTGCATTCCTCCAGCTCACTCAGCAGTGACATCTCCACGGGTATGTTGGGTGTGAGCATCGTGCAAGGACTGAGTTGGGGGGTTTTTGATGGCTCCTCCCCACTCTCTCCAAAGGTCACTGACTCGCTCCAGCAGAAAGAAAGGAGGAAAGGAAGACCCAAGAGCAGAGATACCCCAAAGTGGCACATCAGGTCACGAAGGAGAAGCTAACAGGGCACAGTGACTTGGTTGAGGCCTGCGCATCCTGCTCTGTGCCACCGATTTACTGCTGTTAAATATTTCAGCAGAGAACCTAAGGGATTCCAGGATGATCCTAGTGACTGATAATTTGCCTCTGACGGACTCTCTGTCAGTGGCACTTGAACAAGAAAAGCCTTCCTGAACCAATTTCTCTCACCGACGTTTTGCCTTTCAGCCGACTCCTCCTGCTTCCACGAAGGAGACGTCGCTCGCTACCAGGCAGAGGACGGCTGCCGCTCGGGAGATGGAGCTGCCCCCAATTACCGAGCTTAACGATATGAGCGAAGTGTCCTGCCGCAAGGTAGAATTTCCCTGCCCTTCCCCTTTCCACTTGACGCGGCACTTGTAGAGCGTGTGTGCTTGTGACGGGCTTTTCCTCCAGCTCATCCAAACACCTCGGCGACCGGGTCCCACTTTCCTCTCGTGCGGTCGGTAGCACTGGATTCCTTCTGCAATCCCCTAGGGGAAAGGGAAAGCGTTTTTCACCAGTTAGATGCCGCAATCGCGCTCCATGCTAGGGCCACCGTAAAAAAAACCCCCTCTGCTGAAGCTGGAGTGAGCTCCTCTCTTAGCTCCCACGGCTAAATCGCAGTGCTGGGGGGAGGCTGGGGCGGTAATGGCCTTGCCGTTTGCCATCCTCTTGCTGGAACAGCCACCTCATGCTTTGACTATCAACTTCTGGAGTCACGACCCCCCTCGGTGGCGGCACCATTGGCCTTTAAAGGCTGCAGGCGCCCTGGTAGTGACTCAAGATTTAACAAAACGTTAATATTTTGGGGTTGGAACAATGCACGGGACCCTTAGAAAGGTGCTAGCTTTGTAGGGTGCAGGATGCTGCCAGATAACACAGTCGAGGAGCACTCTTGGGCCTGTCTGACCTTTTTGAACTTTCCCCCTGTTCTTTTTTGATGTCTCCCGCCTGCTTCCTGGAGCAGGAAGCCCACCTGGTGACCGTTGGAAAAGGACCAGTCGTCTACGCCCATCCAAACAGGATAAATTTTGGCAAGACCCCAGTTCTTCAGGATGTTTCACAGCCTCTCTACCTCTCCAATCAGACTCCGGTACCTGCACCTTTCTGGGCTGAGATGGCAAGTATCCGCTGGGCTATTTCCCGACAAAAAAGACTGGTCCATAGCAGCCTGTGACTTCGTTTTCACATACATTTCCTTTGGGTTTGGGGGGTTAGTATAATGCTCCTTGTGATTTTGAAGTGCAACTTGTTTCTCTGACGCTCTTCTCCCTGGTCTGCCTGGTGTCCTGTTGGAGCTCGGCGGAGACAAGCTAATGTCTCCTGGACCAAGCAGTCGCGTGGATGGTGTCAGGCTTCCAATCACTCGAAAAAACCCTGCAACCTCCCTTCTCTCTTACAATATCGTTGCGTTTCGAGCGAGCAGCGGCTGTTGTCCCACAGCGCTGCACTGTGCTGGGCACTTGGAAGCCATAAATCTCCGTCCCGGTGCATCCTGTGCTGACCAGGAGGGAGCAGCACACGTATTTCTCTCTGCTCGTTGTGAGCGTGATTTTTGGATGGGCCGAGCGTCCACTACTCTTATTGACCCATCTCTAGAGAGAGATCCATGAGGAGCCTGGGGTGGAGAGTGCTTGGGAAGCCCGGGCCGTGCCCGCTGGGGACACAGCTTGCAGTTTTCTTTCCGCTTCTTGCTTTACTAACCATTTCTAGCTGGATTTTCCAAAGCAGAGGGCGCTGGGGCACCTCGCCGCAGTTGCTGGTCAGTGGGGGCAGAGCGTATCGGTCCTCCAGGGGCTGTCGAGAAGCACCGCTGAGCTCTTGGGTAACAAAACGTCTGGTCTGGGCTTTTGGTCAACGGGTTTTGCAGTTGTTCCTCAGGCTCTCAGCAGCATCCCTGAGCCACGTGGCTGCTGCCATGAGATTTTATCACCCCTGGCTTCCTCTGGCTTTGAGCCTGTATAAAAACTTGTTGGGAGGAAGCCAGGAGAGGTGAAGGAGCTTCTCTTGCCTCTTCCAGAAGAGAGGCTGGAGGGAGGATAGCCTCCTCCTGAGGATGAGCATCCCTCAGGATGAGCAAAATCGAGTTAATGAAGTCACTCTGTTAAAGGAAGGTAAAAGTACAGGTTGTACAAAGTCCTGCTTAGAGTTTCCAAGACTGTAGCTTAGATTTAAGGAAGATAACCCTTTGCTTTTCACCCTCATGCCTTTAGTCCTTCCTCTTCCCGCACCTCACGTGGCTCCGTGGTTTCCCTCCTCAGTGTTCAACTTGCCTTGCAGGTTGGGAAATCCTCACGCTGGAGGGTTGAACCCAGCAAAGGAGTGATCCCCCCCAACGCTCAGCTCTCTGTGGCCGTCATCGTAAACCTGGATGACAACAAGGTGTTTGAAGACGAGGTGAAGGTTTTCATTGAGAAGAGCCCGAGCTTCGTCATCCCCGTCCAGGCTACTGGCATCGGCCACACCATTGTCGCAGACAAACCCGTTCCTTCGGAGCTCATCTTGGGGCCCCAGTTCAGGTAGAGTATTTCACTGCTCCTGCTTCTCCCGTGGGCTCAGTGAGGAGGAGTTTTGCTCTAGTCCTTCAGGCTCATTCTCTTTCTGTGCTCAAGGTCCTGGCTCCTTTTCATTGACACTACAGGAACTCCACGAGAAATATTTTATGGTCGTGTGGAAGTTGTTAAGAGATCCTCAAAAGACACCAGAATAGAGACCGGTTGCTGTATCGTCTCTCGGTTTCCTTTAGTTTTAATCTATTTCTTTACAGCAGGTCCAAGATGCCTCCAGCTGAAAAATACGTTTAATTTATGCGTAGAAGCATATTTCCCTCTGCAATAACAGCACTTGCCTTTTCGCCGTCTGTGGAGCATCATCTTGCAGCAGCAGAAAACCTTGGCAGTAGCTCGTTAGCACCTCCTTGGCTAAATTAATGGAGCTGTTTTATTTCCCCTCTGCCTGGGATTCCTGGAGGAGCAGCATAAGGGAGTCGGTTTCCATTGAATATTCATTTTATTTCAGGTCAAGCTCCAGTTATTCATGTCTTCTTGTCCCTGCCTCAGCAGTGGGACCTGATTTTGCCGCTGGCTTCGATACTGGGGAAACATCTGTTGATCCGATGTTCTTGCTGTGCATCTGTCTGTATTTGATAGCAATGGTTGGACTAGATGATCCGGTGGGTCTTTTCCGACCTGGTCATTCTATGAAATGACAGCGAATCTCTCCCTCCGTCTGCTTCCTAAGCACCAGATGCAGCGAGAGCTGCAGGCGGCGCCTCCCAAAAACTCTCTGAGCACACAGCAACCAGGGCTGCCAATGCTCTGTCCACAGTGGCTGAGATGATGTTTCTTCACGAAGTTTTTCCCTTGCCGTTCACACACAGACCAGCTCCTGGATGGGCATAAGCTCAGGGGTGGCCAAGGTCTTGCTCTTGCTGAGGGTTGGTGCTAGATCAGCCTTTTTGGAGGTGGCTTTACTGCGGAGTGCGCGGTCAGATAATGGCATTGGAATGCTGAAGCTGGGTTACTGCTGGGAAACGGCAGCTCCGGTAACAATTTCCTTCTGCTTCTTTCCTAGCCTGACTCCCGTCTGTTACCGCTTCAAGGCAACAAACAAAGGGCGACGCACCCACCTGCTTTACTGGAAAATGGAAGGGACTTCCGCGTTTCCCCAGCGTCATCGTCCGCCGGCCCTCAGTAGCGCCAAGGAGAAAGAGTCCCCCCGGAGCTCCAAATCTGCCCGCCCTGCATTTAAGCTTCACCCGCCGAGGATGGAGTTGATGCCAGGCAAGAGCATGGAGGTGGTGCTGGAATGCTTCTCCAGCACTCCACAGGTGAGGTCCCTCACAGGAGCTGAGCCTTTCCCATGGAATCACCTCCACTGGGGCTTCTTCAGCAGCCCCTTGACACTTGCCTGAGAAGATGACAAGTGCTTTCCAGGCACTGTTTCAATGACACAAGTGACCCCAGCGGCACCAGTTGCTTTCCTTGCTGGCTACCATCAGCTACTAAGGCTTTTTTGTATTTCTGTAGCTACTGCAAACAGGACTTGGCTGATCCTAAAATAGAGGCTGAGGGAAGCTTTGCTCCTTCAGGGGCAGACGGCGGGTTACGAGGTGTCATGGGCTGAGGCAGAAAGGAAAGACAGAGGAAAATAAATTACACGTAGACTAGGAGCACAGGGAGAAAGTGAATTAAGAAAAGCAAGTTCATCTATCTGAGGGAAGCAGTGAATGAAACAAAACCCCTTTGAAGGGAGCGCCTGGGCACAGCAATTTTTTTCCTCTGTAGACAAACACAGGCAGAGGGTTCATCTAGTACTGAGTCCTGGAGAAGAAAAATGAGCACAGTGTGTTAGATTTAATGATCAGTGTGACGTCCTCCATGTGGGAAACTGTTCCCCGGGATCGTGTGGAGAAGCTGCCATCTAACCCTCATGTGCATTCTCAGGCTCTGGGATCACTAGGCACAGATGTTCAGGCAAATATGAAATAAAAAAGCATTAAGCTCCTGCCCATCGCAGTGATTTGGAAGGTGTTTTAAGGGGTTGCCTCAGTGGTAGCTCGAGCAAGACTTGATTACTCACCTAGTTGACCATGAAGTGAATGTCCCTGTGTGGTTCTGAGCTCCAGGGTTTCGCTGAAGAGGAGAAAAAAAGGTACCAGAAAGGAAATCAAATGGTCAGGGCACTAGCAAGGGTGTCTTGCCTGGAAAACCAAAAGGGCTGAGCACAACCAGCTCCTGCAGTCGAAGCCAAGACCTTGGGAGGAGTGGGCTTCGCCCCTTCTTTGGCTCTGGAGAACTCAATACTCTTCAGGCTGCTCGGAATCCCAGCTGCCTGCATCGCACGCGCAACACAGGCGACTTCAGAGGCCGTAGGCTCTGAGGAGCTGTTGTACCAGAGGGAAGAGTGAGAACTGAAGGGAGGAATTTAGGGAAGTGAAAGCACGAGAAGCCAGGAAAAAGCAGAGGGTTTCCCTGTGAGATGCAAGACCTCTCTTTCCCAAGGAGATTTCTTTTCAAACTGTCTCTGGGAGGGCACGGTTCATCCTAGGAACGAGCGATCCCGTTCCTAGGATCCCTTTACTGGCAGGCAGGTTGGCTGTCTGAGGTTTCTCCGCGTGTCCTTTCCAGTAAGCTTCCAGGGAAGGGTTTGCTGGCATTGATCCTTCTGCCAGATATGTCCCTAAATAGAGTTACATCATTTTGAATCAGCTCCTGCAGCTCTCTGTGTTAGCGACAGGGTATCGCTAGGTTGGAAAAGACCCACAGGATCCTCGAGTCCAACCGTTCCTACCCAGTCACTAAACCGTGACCCCTCAGCACCTCAAAACGTCGGCGGCGGTAATTTTTATAGCGGCGGACAGCACGTGGCTCGCAAATGAGTTTTTGTGGATGTCAGGGGGTAGCGGTACAGACGTTTGGGAGCAGAATAAATAGGCCGCAGTGTAAAAGGAGAGGGGGCTACGGAGGAGAGCGGTGGCTGTAACTCTAAGGCAGTAATACCTGCTGAGGGCTGAATGGCCAAGGTCCCAAGGTCCCAGAATCCTTTATGCCCACAGATGAGCAAATGCAGTGTGTTCTCTGGACGCCCTGCTCGCACCCACTGGCTGACAACGCGACTCTTACACACAGGTGGTGAGAGGGCGGCTCTCGTGTCACGCTTTCGCGGAGAACAAGTCAAGAAAGGTGGAGATAATGCAGGTGGATGTTGCCTGCGAGTTCGTGGCACCTGTTCTGGAAGTGTCCTGCAGAGAAATCACTTTCCAGGTGACGAAGGTAAGGCTCTGGATTGCATCCTGGCTGTTCAAAGCGCGGCTGGTGACTGAAAGCCGGTGGGGCCTGTGTGCACTTGTCATGGAATGATAGAATCAGCAGGTTGGAAAGGACCCATCGCATCACCGAGTCCAACCGTTCCCATCCATCTCTAACCCACGTCCCTCAGCACCTCGTCCACCCGTCCCTTAAACCCCTCCAGGGAAGGGGACTCAGCCCCCTCCCTGGGCAGCCTCTGCCAGTGCCCAGTGAACCCCTTGCTGTGAAACATATTTCCTGATGTCCAGCCTCAAGCTTCCCCGGTGGAGAGGAGCTGAGGGCGTTTTTAGGGAGGGGACTGCTTTTTAACTTCATCTCACTTTTACTTCGGTGACAGCTGCTCTGCCAAGGGGGATCATGGACACCTCTGGAGAGACACACTCCTAGAGGGATGTTTTCAAGGATGCTCCAAGGCACAGTGAAGCTGTAGGGCAGCTGAGAAAAACTGTCAGCTCCGGATTCCTGTCAGCTCCTCAGGCTGATGAGGAAAACCTGTCTTCTCTTGTCTCTCTTTGCTGTTAATGCGGATTCCCCCAGGCCTCACCTTCTTCGAAGGACCTGCAGCACCTCAGCTGCAGTCATAGCACCGATGCAGAGCAGAGCCCTCTCGGTCCTGCCCTCTGCATCATCTTTCCCTCTCGTGCGAGGCCTCTGAGAAAGAGAGGCTATTTAATGATTTAGTTTCTGTGTCCTGCCTCCATTCCTAGTCATCCAGGGAAGCACAAAATTCTTGAAGTGAGCAGTTCTGGTTTCATTTCCAGTTTTTCAGCTGTCCCTGTTGTCTGACGCTGGTCTGTGCTACAACACTGCATCTGTTTGATACCAGCACGTGCAGAACGAGTTTTTCAAGCGTTCTCTTGTATGAAAACCGTGCAGAAAGCCCAGAGCAGCACATAAAGAAGGAGAAACAGCTTACGCCGAGTGTCGCTTTGAGGCACAGGCCCCTTGCAATTGCGGCAGGGGCAGCAGAAATCGTCCTGCTGCTGGACTGCTGAGCCAAGAAGGAGAACACAAAAGTGCTGGATGGGAGTGAAAAATCATCTTGTGCCGTCCTGCGCCAGAGAGGCTAAAAACTGGAGACTGACGATCCGGGTTTACTTTCTGGTTTTGATATTGTTCAAGCAGCCTCTTCCTCGAGTCCTGTTCTCTCATCTGCGCCTGAGATTTTTTTTCCCCTGTTCCCCCAAGTGACGTTGTAGCTTCTAAACACGACATCTTGATATATTTAGAGAAAAAACTTGTAGAATAGGGCGCCCTAATAAGAACAGAGATGAAATATTTGACGTGGAAGGATGCCCAAGGCTGCTTTACAGTGTTTTCTCTCATCTCTCTCTCTGTAGCAAGCGAGCGATGACCTGACTCTGCAGTACAAGCCTCTTTCTCTGAAAAATCTCACTCCCCTGCCACTCAGCACTGTGTTGGCCGTCGAGCAACCGTTCTCCATCTGTGATGCAGACCAGCAGCCCCTCCCTGCAGACGCTGAGGTGAGCAGCCACGGAGCTTCCTGCTGGTGGGGATCGAGCAGGAGGAGCACGGCGAAGCGTTTCTGCTGGGAGGCCCTTCCGGCAGAGAGGTTTCTTTTTTCAGAGTCGGCCGTAGACTGGCCTGGACTAAATCATAGAGTCACGGACCGGTTGGTGTCAGAAGGGACCTTAAATCCCATCCGTTCCCACTCCCCTGCCACGACAAGGTCACCTTCCACCGGACCAGGTTGTTCACAGCCACATACAAGGTGGTCTTTGACGCTGCGCTTGAAGCTGCTGAAGGAAACTAAAGATCGTCTGAACTGGGGAAACATCCTGGCTCTAAGATAGGAAGAGAAGGGAGCAGGCAGCTGGGTCTGGCCAAGGCCCTTTTCCTGGGATCTGACAAATTGCTTTCAACTTTCCCTTGTGAAAAGAGCAACTCCAGCTGCGGTCGGGGTAGATGGTGTCTCTTGGAAGACATCCCAGCACCCAAAATTGTGCCTTCAAGCCCACGCGGAGGTCCCGCTTTGAGCATTTACATGTTTTATGCCATCAGACCTTGGGAATTCGTCACACCGGTGGTTAATACTCTTCATCTCCTTGCAGCATGTGAAGCTGGAGGTGGGAGAGGAACTCCGTCTCTCTGTCGGATGCAATCCCGCCTATCATGAGGATGCGAAAATCTGGGACGTTGAGAAGGCTCTGACGATACGGTTTCTTGAGCACCCTCATGAGGAGCAGGTCACGGTTCGGGTCTTCTTTCCGAAACTCCACATCCCAACCACAGCTGTGGACTTCGGCTGCATCTTGAACGACACCGAAGACGTGCGCTACGTCCAGATGACCAACTGCAGCTCACATGCTGTGCGGTACCACTGGGTGTTCGTGGCAGACAGCGTAGAGAGCCAAAGCAGGTACGTGCATGTTCACCCTTTCCTTGAAGCTCCTCTTCCTGATGTCCTGTTTGTCTCCTGCAAAGCCCAAGGCTCTTTGCCCGGGATCTGACAAAATGCTTTCAAGTTTCCCTTGTGAAAAGAGCGGCTCCGGCTGTGGTCGGGGTAGATGCTCAAGGAGCGGGTGATCTCCACCAGTTTGATGCTGGGAAGGTCTCAGTGTTCTCCAGATAAGCTGGGACCGTAAGACCACACCAACCCCTTCCCGCATAGCCCAGAGCTTAGAATCCTGCTTTAGTGCTGCAGTTTTAAAGCTGCACTTGGACACCTGGACAACCAGACCTACAGGGACCTCTTATCCTTCTCTGCCAACCCAATTTGTTGTCATCTTAGCCTGAGAACTTACCCTGGCACTGCCACTGGAATGATGTGCTGCTGCCCCAGGTATAGAATTACATAATCACCAGGTTGGAAAAGACCCACAGGATCATTGAGTCCGACTATTCCTATCAAGCACTAAACTACATCCCTTTTGCTCTCTGGATCTGCCCCTGGTGTCTGTCTCACCAATGTGCAAAATTTGTGTCGATTTTCCTTTTCTGCTGCACTTTTTACCTCCTCCCAAGATGTTCACCTCTGTCCTCTTCCACTTCTCCTTGCAACCATTTACCAGCTGCTTGTCCCAAAACTATAGCATCATGGCACTGGGGAGGCCGCTCCTCGAATCCTGGGTTCAGTTGTGGGCCCCTCCCCACAAGAAGGAGGTTGAGGCTCTGGAGCGAGTCCAGGGAAGAGCAACGAAGACAAGGAAGGGGCTGGAGAACAAGAGGAGCGGCTGAGCGAGTTTGGGGTGTTTATCCTGGAGGAGGCTGAGAGGAGACCTCATTGCTCTTCCCAGCTCCCTGAGAGGAGGTTGCGGAGAGGAGGGAGCTGGGCTCTTCTCCCAAGTGATAAGGGGACAGGACGAGAGGGAATGGCCTCAAGCTCCACCAGGGCAGGTTCAGGCTGAACCTAAAGAAAAAATATTTCACAGAAAGGGCAATTGGGCAGTGGCAGAGGCTGCCCAGGGAGGGGGGTTGAGTCACCTCCCCTGAAGGGGACTAAGGGACGGGTGGACGAGGTGCTGAGGGACACGGGTTAGTGATTGATGGGGATGGTTGGACTCGATGATCCAGTGGGCCTTTTCCAACGTGGTCGTTCTATGATCGTCACCCCTGGGCTGTCCCAGGTGTTGACTGGCTCCATCCTGGCTTTGGAGCTGCTGGTTCAGACCCGTTACTGAGCTCATAGTGCCAGTGCCCACCCAGGGGCCAGATGCTGCTGGGGAACTGCTTGCGCAGGCTCTCATCCCTCCCACCTCAGGTCCACAACCAAAGTCGCGTTATTCTCCAGGTTGGATGAGGTCTTGAGGGACTTGGTTTAGTGTTAGATAGGGATGGTTGGACTAGAAGATCCAACCTTCCAACCTGGTTGTTCTGTGATTCTGTGAAATTTCCAGCAGTCCTAAACCACTAGAGGAGGAGAGTTCCGAGTCTATACGCCCAGTGTCTGCGCAGAGCAGCTGTGAGGAAGGGAGAGTGGAGGAGCGAGTCAGAGGCCTGGAAACAGCGGAGAATCCTCTCCTGATGACGAAAGATGAAGACGACTTCCTGGAAGCAAAGGTACGTTTCCTTGGGCTTGGCAGCACGGGACACGGGGCCTCCGCAGGGGAGAAACGCAATTGTTTGGGATAGTTTTGCTTGGAGAATCCCACTCAGAATCACATCCCTCTGCTGGATTTAGGAGGATGTTTTGTTTGTTTGTTTGTTTGTTTGTTTGTTTGTTTGTTTGTTTGTTTGTTTGTGTGGGACAAACCTTGCTCCTGGGACCATAAAAAGGGATGTAGGAGAGCACAAGAGGTTCTGAAAGCACCGGCATCGCCGTTAAGTTTAAGGAGAGGGCTTGCACTTCTCACATCCAAATATCGTCAGTTTTAGTGTTAGAACTACCCATTGATTCTGAATCAGGAGAAATGGTAAAGAGTGATGTGGCTGAGTGTTTTTGATAGAAGCATGAAATCATCCTCATTTACGGCTTTGTTGCCGTGTGTGCACAAATACAACTAGGAAAATACAAGGGGATGTGGCTAAGTAGTCCAAAATTGCTTCCGAGGGTATAGATGGATTGCAATTTCGTCTTCGGCCTGGGTCACTGTTTCAAGGAAACATCTATCTAACCCCCCTCGGGAGGTGGGAGACTGCAGGCCAAGGAAAGGTGTGGTTAGCCTGGCAAAGCTTTGCTGGTTTTAAAACTTGAGAAGACTCTGCCCTCCTCTAATCTAATTAATTAGATTTATCTAATCTCCTTGGGGCGGTGGAGCCTCTCATCAGGTGTGAACATGTCCCATAAATGCTCTTGTACGACTCTTGCACTCTGCTGAATTCAAGGTCACAGCACTAAGCGCTTCTCCGTAGAGAAGAAGAGAATATTCTTCCAATTCGAGAGCAATCACAATGTCCTTGCTTATAAATATGGATCGAAAGCCTAGGGACACAAGCTTCCTTTTGAAAGGAGGCACCCTGAGTGCCTAAGCACCGTCTGAAATGGGGTGGTTGTGTCAAGCGCTTTGAAAGTCCTTCTTTTCCCATTTTTAATAAGTTTCCCCGCAGTTGTTTTCCTGTTTTTGTCCCAGAGGACCTAGCCTATCCGGACATCAACTTTCCTCGCTTATTCCTTGGGCAGGAGCGAATAAAGCCAGGCTGGGGTGAGGGTGTAAAATGTCCTCGAGGTCTCTGCCAGCACTGAGCGCCGTGTGCACCCAGACTGCTTGGGAAGCTTGTGTTTAGGATGTGCAGAAGGCACCTGCGTCTCATCTGTGGGTGGGATTGCTCCATTTGTCCTGTCTCAGCTGCTCGTGGCTTGAGGAGGTGACGGAGCCTGCGGCAGAGCAGCCTCTCCCAAACCAACCATCTGCTCGCTGCAGCCCGTGATGCTTGTTTTCCAGCCACGATTACCACCCCTTGCTGTAGAGGCAGAAGATGCTTTAGAGACTCAGTACACGAGTGGCTTCGTGCCCCCTCCAAGCATTTCATTGCTGAAGCAAATGGTCGTCGCAGGGGTCGTGTGGGCCGTGTGATAGGGCTGACCAAGGATGTTACCTGCGCAGCAGTTATGGAGGACGTTGTTCGTCTCACCTCTAATCAGGTGGTTGATAGGATATTTCTGCAGCCAGTTTTGCTGTAGCATCTTGAGAGCAGCGTGCAGGTCAGAGAGAGAGAGTGAAAAGCACCAGGAGTTCGACAAGCTGGGCTGGAGTCCGCAGCTCCGCTCCTATGGCTCTCACCTCCAGGTCTCCTGTTTCTCTAGAGTCATTCAAGGGTGTTTTTAAGGGCAAATTCTGCAGCAGAGAGAATTCATTCCTGCTTAGAGACCTCCCAGATTACTTCAGTGCAGTGTGTTAATTAATGCGTTAATCGGTGAACGTGGGAGAACATTTTTCATGTAATTCCTCCACAGGAAGGTGCAATTGTTTTGTGGCATTAAACTCTGTAACTCCGTTAAGGACTTTGATTCTGCAAAACACGACAGATGGAGGATGAGATGAGGTTGATTTTGCCTGTGTTTAAGGAAGAGGCCCCTCCAGCAACATCTGTCCTTCGCTCCAGGCCGCGGCTGCCCTTCTGCGTTGACTTTGATGCTTGACCTCTTGATCTCTCCTCCCCTGTCCTCAGGTTTTTGACATCCTGCCGCGGTTCAGCGTGCTGCAGCCCAACGAGAGCCATTGGGCCAGGGTCACCTTCTTTGGCCACGCGAACATCGTCGCCAATGTCCTGGCTCTCTGCAGGGTGGAGGGAGGCCCAGCACATGAAGTGACACTGAGCGGGGAGGCCTCCTTTGTTGACTACCACCTGGAGACCACGGAGATCCACTATGGGCTGCAGGTACCTCTCACTTCTCTCGCCATCGGTCCTTGAAACCATCCCCAGTGGGTCTAGCGCTCTCTCCCCTCCCAGCTACTTTGCTGGCTGTGTGGCTTGGAAGTACATTTGAGTGCTACGTCCTGCATCCAAGCCGGTTTCTCGTGGCCGACCTCTTCAAGATAACAAACACTGACCCTTTGGGCAGGTAGGATCCCGGTGGTGATCTCCGGCGGAATTGTGTTCCCAAGACACATCTGCTCCTAAAGCCTGAGGTCCAAAGAGATGATTTTTATTTCAATTCTTTTTAATTACTCAACGAAATCGCAGAGTCATAGAATAACCAGGCTAGAAAAGACCCACCGGATCATTGAGTCTAACCGTTCCCATCAATCACTAACCCATGTCCCTCAGCACCTCATCCACCCGTCCCTTAAACACCTCCAGGGCAGGTGACTCAACCCCCTCCCTGGGCAGCCTGTTCCAGGGCCCGATGACCCTTTCCATGAAAAAATTATTACCAATGTCCAACCTGAACCTCCCCTGGTGGAGCTTGAGGCCATTCCCTCTTGTCCTGCCCCTTGTCACCTGGGAGAAGAGCCCAGCTCCCTCCTCTCCACAGCCTCCTCTCAGGGAGCTGGACAGAGCAATGAGGTCTCTCAGCCTCCTCTTCTCCAGGCTAAACACCCCCAGCTCTCTCAGCTGCTCCTCATAAGGCCTGTTCTCCAGCCCCTTCACCAGCTTCGTCACTGTTCTCTGGACTCGCTCCAGAGCCTCAACATCCTTCTTGTGCTGAGGGGCCCTGAACTGAACACAGGATTCGAGGAACGGTCTCACCAGTGCTGAGTCCAGAGGGAGAAGAACCTCCCTGGCCCTGCTGGCCGCACCGTGTCTGAACCAAGCCAAGATGCCCTTGGCCTTCTTGGCCCCCTGGGCACACTGCTGGCTCACGTCCAACCAACACCCCCAGTCCCTCTCCTCCAGGCAGTTTCCAGTCAGACTTCTCCCAGTCTGGAGCTGCTCAGGTCCTCCGAGTGCAGGACGCAGCATTTGGCCTCGTCAAACCTCATCCCATTAGACTCTGCCCAACAGTCCAGCCTGTTCAGATCCCTTGGCAGAGCCTCCCTACCCTCCAGGCTTTACTGTCACGCAGTTTAGTGTCACCCGCAAACTTGTTGATGGTGCACTCGATGCCTTCGTGCAGGTCATTGGTAAAGACATCGAAGAGGGTTGGACCCAGCACTGAGCCCTGGGGACACCACTTGGAACTGGCCTCCAGCTGGAATTAACTCCATTTACCACCGTTTACCATTTGCTCTCATCCCAGTGAAAGCAGAAGGAATTTCCCAGCCTAAGGCCCGTGTCTGTAACTCCCTGCTCCTCTGTGCTCTCTTCAGGTGTTTAACCAAGTCTTGGAAGCAAAGATCACACTGCTGAACAGGGGGAAGTTAGGATTTACCTATGAGGTGTTAAACCCCAGCATGGCCACTGCCGACTGCCCACGGCCCCGCGAGCCCCTGATCCTGCCCAGCACGGTGAGTACGGAGGATGCACAAGTGATCAACTGTAGCCTCGTGTCCAGCTGCCCTGGAGGGGCTGTAGGAAAAAACAGGGGGAACTAGACGGAAAAAGAAAATGGAATAAATAAAACATCCATCCCCACAAGTCCTCTGAAGGAGATGCTAATAGGGGACCTTGGCATTTGATACAAGAAATCTAGATGTTGTGATGTTGTCTGATGCTTTCTCAGAGTTGCCTTCTCTTCTCAGAGTGTCCCTCATCAGAGCCATCCCTTCACTAATCCCTCTTTGATGCGTTCCTTCCCTCTTCTCCCACGCCCGCAGGGATTCCTTGGACCTGGCCAGGAGCAAGTGCTGAAGATCTACTACCTGCCAGCAGTGCCGGGAGTCTTCTGCAGGACTTTCAGGGTCCGAATGGGTCACCTGGAACCACGGGAGATCTCCCTGGACGGAGAGGGGTGCTTTCCCAGGCTCTCCTTGGACCTCCCGAGGAATATCGAAGGTGAGCACTGCCTCTCTGCTCTCCAGGAAGGCCCTTCTTTCCCCACCTCGTCTTCTCCACGTCTTCGATCCCCAGGGGCAGCTCACACCCCCTCCACCAAGCCTGGAGGTTTCAGGGCTACCAGACCAACACTCAGCTCTCTGGTTACTTCCCGAGTCTCTGGCAGATGAGCCTGTGGGCTTTGCCCCAGGAACCATCCTGCAGAACTTGCCGTTGGAGTCCTGGAAAGGTGGTGGCTGGATAGAAACGCTCAGCAAAGCTGTAACAGAGGCTGGCAGGGTTGGATTTGCATGACATTGAAGGGGCTGAGAAGCTTCTTTGAGGGGAGGAAGACTGAAAGAGAGTGAACATCAGGATTCGGAGAGGAGGAGCAGGGTCTGCTTGCGATAGGTTGTTCAAGTAGCGCGTTCCTGGGAGAAGCCGATGTTGGGAAAGTGGGGATTCAAGCTCAAATGGGAATGGTGCTGTGCCCAAGCTTCTATTTGACAATGTTTTCTCCCTTCAGGAAATGAAAAATATGAGAAGGTCCACCAGGAGGCAAAGGAGAAGGTAGAACAAGACAGCCAGAGAGACCAAGTGGTTGCTCTACGGGAGGCTGTGGCTTTGGAGTCACCTACAGACGGCTCAGACCCCGAGGTGAGAACAGCTGCTGCCCTGTTTGGCACGTGCCACCCTCCCTCTGTGTCATTTGGTTTCCTTGAAGCCCAGAGGTGGCTTCCCAGTGTCCTGCTGGTATTTGAGACCCTCCTGCTCACCCCTGGGCAGGATCCAGCATCAGCTCAGCGCTGCCCTAGGAGCTGCCCACCCCTGGCACTCGTCCTCCTCCAGCCACAGCAGTTCCCTGGCTGCCCCAGGGAATGGAGGGGCTGAAGGTTATGCTCAAGCGGTTGAGTATGAAACAGTCTGTGATGGAGGTGTAAATCCTCCCTGGGATATTTGTTGCTCACAGTCCAGGCCCTGCCGGCCATACAGAGCTTAATGGCCTTGCTGCACGCAAGGACTGTGCTGCTAACGTTCATCTCCAAGATGCGTCAGCTTCATCGTGGTCCCGTTTTTCAAGAGGGATCACGTCCGAGCTGCTTCGGCATTGGCTGGGAGCAGGCAGGTAACTACTTGACACGAACTGCTCCTCAAGTCCTGTGTTCAGTTCTGGGCCCCTCAGCACAAGAAGGATGTTGAGGCTCTGGAGCGAGTCCAGAGAAGAGCAACGAAGCTGGGGAAGGGGCTGGAGAACAAGAGGAGCGGCTGAGAGAGCTGGGGGTGTTTATCCTGGAGAAGAGGAGACTGAGGGGAGACCTCATTGCTTTCTCCAACTCCCTGAGAGGAGGTTGCGGAGAGGAGGGAGCTGGGCTCTTCTGCCAAGGGACAGGACGAGAGGGAATGGCCTCAAGCTCCACCAGGGGAGCTTCAGGCTGGGCATCAGGAGAAAATTTTTCAGGGAAAGGGTAATTGGGCAGTGGCAGAGGCTGCCCAGGGAGGAGGTTGAGTCACCTTTGCTGGAGGGGTTTAAGGGACGGGTGGACGAGGTGCTGAGAGACATGGGTTAGTGATTGATGGGAATGGTTGGACTCGATGATGCGGTGAGTCTTTTCCAACCTGGTGAGTCTATGATTCTATGAAATAACTGGGAGCTCTGGAAGGTTCCTGGCTTGTCTGTTTACAAGATAAGCTTCCGTAAGAGTCACTGGGCAGGTGAAGAGGCTGCATCTCTTTTCCCTTGAGATAAGGCAGAGAGAGTAGAAGGTGTTAAAGGCACTGACCGGTGAAGCAGGAGGACCCTGTTACCCCTCTCCACAGGAGCAGGGTGGGATCCTCTTTGAGAGACCATTCTTTGCCTTGGGAAGGACCCTTGTTAACCAGGCACTGTCTTTTCTTTCCTCAGCTGGAGACTCAGATACAGATGCGGATGGAGGAGATGCTAGTGGAGGAACATGCCCTGCAGCAGCTGACCGCTCTGGCCTCCAGTCTCCCAGAGGACGGTGCCTTTGACCACCAGGCTCGCTGCAGGCTTCTTGAGTTAGTAGAGACCATCATACTTTGTCTCAGTGTGGCCTGAGGGTAACACCTAGCAGTGTCCCCTGCTCCTGAGAGCTCCTTGTGTCTGCAGAGCTGCGGACTTCTGAAAGGAGCTGGTCCTAATAGCTTTGACGTGCTCCCTGGGAGTGGAGTTGTGTCCTCATGTCCACAGTGCCACCTTGAGCTGTGGTGCTCAGCTCCCCAGAGATGCTAAGTTCTGCTCTTCTTGTTGAGGGCAGAGCAGTGCAGCCCATTGGGGCTTTCCAGACAGCACAGACGCTACCTCTGCTGACCAGCTCTGAAAGAGGCAACTCGAAGCTGACGTCTTTGACCACGCTAAGTCAAAAGGGCAGGGGATCACGCAGGTTGACAGACCCTAAATCAGAGGAGTTGAATGTTGGTGGGACTGCAGGGCTTTCCTGGGTAACTCCGCCCTTCCCTTTGCTCTGTCATGATGAGGCATGAGCATGGTGGGCTCCGCTTCAGGAAGAAGGAGCTCTGCAAAGCAAATTAATGTATGTGCTTTCTTGAGTGGCATTGCTCTGGAAAAAGACCTTCTCAGGAATCCTGTAGGTGTTAACGACTGCATTTACTGTTTCTGCTTTGGGGACAGATCTGCTTGCAGAGTCACGAAGATTTCTTGTGCAGGCAAATCCCATTACAAGGTCCTGAACCAATTTCAGGCTTAGCCTGTACACCAGGCTTAGAAGTTCCATTTTGTCCGGGGGACTTATCTAGGATGGCTTTTTGTAGCAGAGGAACTGTGACCAGAATCCATTTTAAACCGATTTTATTTCAAGGTGGTAAACCCCTGGACCTATGGTCTCCGTGACTTACCAAAGCCTTATTACCACAGGGCCTTAGGTTTCACAGATATGAGTTTTTACGGCAGTGAAAAGGAACAAATCCACTATATTTGCTTCTTTGTTTGCTTGGAAACGTATCCAGGCTCTGGTTTAAGGGCTGTGCTTTCTCCTCCTTTCAGAGCTGAGCTGCCCGAGTACATCCTGGACTTTGGCCACGTCATTCTCAGTAGCGTCCACACACGCACTGTGACTGTCACCAACACCGGGCAGTTCCCTATGTCCTTCCACTCCAATGGAAGCGTCCTGCATGGCACAGGTAACCACTACTGTGAGACTTCACTTGGGCTTGAAGGAGTCGTCTCTTACAAATTAGCTTAAGCCAATGGACATGGGGAGATTTTTGAGTCTTTATTTGTCTAGCTTTTTCCTTCTTGGTGCTTTAGAACTGGAGACGGAGTTCTCCTGGCCAGCAGAGCACAGAGACTTCTCCTGCCTGTGACTGCTCTAACACTTTATTGCAGGAGCTGGATTCAGGGACGGTCTTGGTCAGCATCTTCTACTCTTCTACTTGTGCGCTCCACAGGCTTTTGTTGCAAACAGATGGACCATAGTGGTTGGAAAGTGCTTTGTTTAAAGTTCTCAATGTTATGGCACTTCTGTTCAGCCTTTACTGAGCAAACAGCCTTGGAGGTCCTCTGGTTTCCAAAACAGGTCTCAGGCTGTGGCTACAGTACCACCACGTACTGACTTGCTGTGTCTGAAGGGTCATCCAGTGTCTCCTCTAAATTGTTTTCCAAGGGAGCACTTTGGCACAGAGGAATCTTAGCTAGAAGTTCTCCTTTGGAGAGTTCCGCGCATCCTTCCCTGGGATACCTGATGAAGGAATTGCTGGAGCCTCTCAGCTGATAGGTTTCCCTTTTTACCATGTGGGACCCTTTTTCCTTGTGCTGGGACAAGGTAGAAAGAGTGATGTTCTTCTCCACAGGTGTAAAGGGTCCTTCAGCTCTCCCGTGGCTTTAAGATGCTTGTGAGATGCTCGCGTTGATTGTGCGTCTCAGCTGCTTTATCTTCATCTGTTCAAGGTTTCGTAGTGGAACCAAACCACGTCAGGGACCTGCCCTGCTGCGAGACCAAGGCACTTAAAGTATGCTTCGACCCAGAAAGTGCCAACCTGCCCCTGGGACAGGTGGACGCGCTCCTGCCCATCAAGGTACCGCCTGCTTCCTCACGTCCCTGTGGCCACGCTCCCTCTGAGGGCAGGTGGCAGGCTGGGGACAGCAGCAGATGTCGCTTGGGTTCTCAGCTGTGTGCTCTTCACTAGGTGGAAGAAGGCCCTACGTTCCACATCCGACTCCGAGCCAACGTGGCTCTGCCGTCTCTGTGCCTCTCCAGGGACAGCCTGGAGTTCTCTGCTGTCCAGTGCGGGCAGTGCAAGGAGGAAACCATACAGTTGCACAATCGGCTACAGGTGCCCTGCAAATGGGTCCTTACCATCGGTGACCCTGTTAAGAAGGTAAAGCGCAGATAATGTCTTAGGTGACTCCTCGGTTGGCTTTTCTCTGCCTCTTTTGCCTTTTCTGCCCCTGTGGCTGCTTCAGCGCTTGGGCTGTAGATGGTTCAAGGATGCTTTTGAGGCTCCGGAGCAAGGCTGGTTCACCTGGCCCTGTTCCTGAGCTGATGTTTTCCTTTCTGCCTCTTGTGAGAGCAGTGTCCCCCTGTCTGCTTGTGCTCCACTTCTAGAGCTGCTTTCAATGTGGGTGCTCTCAGCATCTCATTTGGACGGGTGGGCGAGATGCTGAGGGACATGGTTTAGTGACTGATAGGAATGGTTGGACTCGATGATCCAGTGGGTCTTCCAACCTGGTGATTCGATTCTACTCTACTCTACTCTACTCCACTCTACTCTACTCTACTCTACTCTACTCTACTCTACTCCACTCTACTCTACTCTACTCCACTCTACTCCACTCTACTCTACTCTACTCTACTCCACTCTACTCTACTCCACTCTACTCTACTCTGCTCTACTCTACTCTGTTCTATAGAAATGTTACCAGTTTTTGGCACAGAAGGCATCTTTAGATCAGTTATAATAGTCTTAATATGAATTAGGTACTTTCAGTTATTATTTACTTGGACGTTTTGAGTTTCATATATGTTTGAAACTAGAAAGTAAGGCTTGTACCCAGAATAAATTTTGGAAAGAAGCATATATGCTGCAGTGAACTGTAGGCAACGGATGTATTGGAAGAGTTCACCTGTGAAAAGTCCGTAAATTTGCAGGACTCCACTGCCGTTTATTTTGTAATACAGGACTCCACTGCCGTTTATTTTGTAATACAACAGGAAATTCTTTTTGGTAATTTCAGTGGAAAAGTTTTGAGGGGGAAAAAAAAAAAAGTATCTTCATGGTTATTGAGAGCACTTGCAGGAACTGAGGGTCTGTCCTCCCAGACCAAGAAGACATGACGTTCTTGCTTTGTGCTCAGGTGGACAAAAGCGTGCAAGGGAGAGCAGGTCAGAAGCTGCTTCAGGAGGTGAGGAAGAAGAAGCCTCACGTTTTCACCGCGCTGCCCACAGCTGGAACCCTTTCGCCAGGACAATGGTGCAATGTGAAAATCAGGTTTTCGCCCACGGAAGAGGTGAGATTGGTGGGTTTCATCCCCAGGAGGTCTGGCAGAGCAGGGTGGTGATGAGGGCCCAGCGCGGGGAGCTGGAGATGAGTCGGCGAGCTTTCTGCAAGCCCTGTGCGCACTGTGCCTCAGTTTCCCCTGCAGCACCCTCTTCTGAGAGGGGCTTTGAAATTCCCGTGGGGAGCTTGCACGGAGAGCATCAGGGCACTGCTACCTCTCTGCACATAGTAGGAAATCTGTTTGCTTCCTCTCATCTTCGCCCTCGCGTGGGTGTATTTGCAAGCTGAAACGTCCTCGTGCAGAGCAGCTGGCCCCTTCCCAGGGGATGGTAACCTTAAAAGGACTGGGACAAGCTAATCCTGCTGCTGGTACCAGCAATAATACCAGCCACCCGACACCTTTCTGGGCATGGCAGGAGAGTCATCTGTAGTAGTTTGCTGCCGGCATCCCTGTGGCTCTGGCACAGCCGGCCTGCAGGCTCCCAGCAGCTTGAGGGTCAGCAGAAATGATGGAGAAAGGATGGCACTGGGGTGACTGCTCCTCAAATCCTGGGGTGATTTCTCATAGATGATTTTAGATCATCCGGTGCCCAAATATCCAGTTATGCTTCACGCTAGGACTTGTCTACTTGGAGCCAACATGCAGATGCTGTAGCCCCTGCTATAAGTAAATCCCTGTTTCCCATTCACTTGGCCCTGTTCCTGAGCTGATGTTTTCCTTCTCTGCCACCTTCATCCTTTCCGCCTCTTGTGAGAGCAGTGTCCCCCTGTCTGCTTGTGCTCCAGTTCTAGAGCTTTTTTTTTTTTTATATTCACTTTAGTGGTATTAATAACTGCCCTTGCCCTTGGGGCAAGGATTGATTTGGAGAACTTGTCACGTGGAACTTCACAAAAGAGCTTTCTATGCTTCTCTGTTTGCAGAAGTCCTACGAAAGCATTTTGGAGTTTGACCTTTGCCAGAGCAGCCAGCACCTCCAGCTGCCGGTCTCGGGGCATGGGCTGGAGCCACAGCTGGAGTTCTGCCCCCCAGCGCTTGAGCTGGGACCAGTGCTGCCAAACAGCCAAGGGGCGGAGGGGACGGTCACGGTGAAGAATCCGTGCAAGTTCCCTATCGAGTTTTACTCCCTGGAGTTTGACCACCAGTACCTCAAGGAGGAGCAGGTGAGAGGGAAGGTCTGACCCCATGGGCCAGCTCCCCTAGCTTGACAGCGCTCCAGCGTTCCCAGGATAACGTCAGGGAGATGGAGGCATCTCCCGAACAAAGCCTGGTGATGTTGTACTAGGCACTGGTGAGGCCGCTCCTTGAATCCTGTGTTCAGTTGTGGGCCCCTCAACACAAGAAGGATGTTGAGGCTCTGGAGAGAGTCCAGAGAAGAGCAACGAAGCTGGGGAAGGGGCTGGAGAACTGGAGGAGCTTCTGAGAGAACTGGGGGTGTTTATCCTGGAGAAGAGGAGGCTGAGGGGAGACCTCATTGCTCTCTCCAGCTCCCTGAGAGGAGGCTGTGGAGAGGAGGGAGCTGGGCTCTTCTCCCAAGGGACAAGGGACAGGACGAGAGGGAATGGCCTCAAGCTCCACCAGGGGAGGTTCAGGCTGGACATTAGGAAAGAAACTTTCCCAGAAAGTGTCACTGGGCAGTGTCAGAGGCTGCACGGGGAGGGGGCTGGGTTCACTTTCCCTGGAGGGTTTTGAGGGACAAGGCGCTGAGGGACATGGGTTAGTGATTGGTGGGAATGGTTGGACTCGATGACCCGGTGGGTGTTTTCCAACCTAGTGATTCTAGGATTCAAGGGCAGCCAAGCTCTTCTGGCAGGCTTTGGAGGGGCTTGAGTAGTCCGTGTTGTTGGGATGAAAGAATGCAGGAAAAGATCGATTGGCTGGGGAATCTGTTAATGTGATGAAGCGATGTTAATGCGATGAAGCGATGAAGGTCAAGAAACAAGCACATCCTATATATGGTTTCTCTTCCCCATACGCACAGATCCTGAGGATGCTGAAGGACTACGATTCCCAAAACACCATGTTGCTACCACCACGTGCCGCGGGAGACAAGCTGCCCCAAGAGCTTCTGGAGTATTATGAGGACCAGATGAGGCTGCAGGACGAGCAGTCAAAGTCCGAGAGTGGGAAACCAGAAGGCCCGACCAATGGTCAGACTTTAGCATTTGAGCTGTCTTGAGTGTAGACACAGCAGGGAGTCCAGCCCACACCCCCTGAGCTCTCCTTGACCTTGGTCTCTACGGAAAGCCCGTGCTTTTAGCAGCCACCCATTCCTCAGTGTGTTAGAGGGATTCCCAGGTGAAACATATGTCCTCTGCCAGCCCTGAGCACGGCCAAAGCTCGTGCCTGCCTTCTGTGGATTGGGGAAAACAATCAGGGTGTCTCCTTGTGTCCCTGAACCCCAAGGAGTAGGGTGGGATGAGTTCTTCAGCTAGTGGGATCAGGTCCAATGTCAGTAGCCATTTTATATTTGCTCCTTCCCAGCAACAAAAGCACAAGCTCAGAATTCCTGTGAGGGCAGAGATAGCCTGGACAGGCCTTGGGAGTCTCCCTGCTTGGGAATTTCTCTGTATTTTGCCATGCGAAGTGTGGCAAAGAGAAGATTGTCTGGCTTGGAGCTCTTTGAAAATCCTGTTCTGGTGAATTCCGAGTGCAGCCATATCTATATTTCGTAAAGCCTTTAGATAATTGCTTGATCCCCAAGTGGAGCCTCTCCCTTGGGACTGTGTAAAGTGCCTGGTCCTGCCTGTCTGGCAGGACTTGGGACAGAACTCTCACGAGGACCATGTTGAGAGTTAGTGGAAGGAGGTTTGGCCCTTTTAGATATTGCCAAATGCTTGTTCTTTCCTCCTTCGGCCACTCATTTGCTCTGACCTGGCCCCTTCACTGGTATCTAGGGCAGACCCTGATCTGCATGATCCTAAAGGAAGGGCACAGTGAGACCTTGGATGTGATGTTGGTTTCAGCAGAGTCTCGTCTTTCAGGGTTTGAGGGGTTGGGGAGGCTGATCAGGATCATGGGTAGGGATCAAGCTCCACCAGGGAACGTTCAGGCTGGACATTAGGAAAAAATTTTCACAGAAAGTGTGATTGGGCAGTGTCAGAGGTTGCCCAGGAAGGGGGTTGAGTCCCCTTCCCTGGAGTTGTTTACAGTGTGGGTGAGTGAGGTGCTGAGGGACATGGTTAAGAGATTGATGGGAATGGTTGGACTTGATGATCCGTTGGGTCTCTTCCAACCTGGTGATTCTGTGGTTCTAAGTGGCTTGACTTTTCTACATCATTCTACACAGCAGAGCCTGAGGCGAGCACTGCCAACAGCAAGGAGGCTGCAGAAGAAGAGAATGACAGCCCAGTCTACAGGGCCATCGCCCGCCACCTCGGGATCGACATCTCTGCAGAAGGGCGTGCGGCCCAAAACCGCAGAGGAGTTGTTGTCATCATCCATGGGGCACCCCTCGCAGGTACATGAGCCACAGCCCTTGGCTACAAGGAGGGAGGGAGGGGAACTGGGTGGACCAGGCACTTTGGTAATGAGTCCAAGTGACACAGACCACGACTCTGCTGGTAAATGAAACTCCCCTAGGCCTTCACCTTGCTGGTGCGACTGTCATGGCTCATGCATCTAGGCTCTCCAAAGCAGAGTGGCTGTGTCCCTGTTGCCTTGGGTCCACGTTGCCTCGTCAGAGCTGCTTGTGACCCCTCCTGACCCTCAAACCATTGCCAGATGTTGCCTTGGACAGCACCGACCAACAGGGGCGGGAGAACGGTCAGAGTTGTGGTGGGACAAGGCTCGAAACCCTGGCCCAGAGTTGACGTCACCACAAGGGACAGAGTCCTCAGCTGAACACGAGGTGGAGACAACCCTCTTGGCTGTAGAGTTCAACACTTGTAGCCATGCCCAAGCTGTCCCCATCATAACCTTCCCTAAAGGAGAACTCACCTTCTGATTGTCCTCGAGAATTTGAAATCCCATATGGGGTTTTCTGTGAAAAAACTTTTTTTTTTTTTGCCTTTTGTGAAAACATCTCACGTACAAGTGTCACCGAGCAGTGGTTCCCTCTCTCTCTCACCAGGAAAGACCTCAGCGGCCACCGCCCTGTCCAAATACTACGGTGCTGCCTGCTTATCCATCGACACCATCGTGACAGAAGCCATCGCCAACAGCACGAGCTTGGCAGGGCTCCGTGCACGGGACCTGTGCATGGCAGCTGCCTGTGAGCAGAGCTGCAAGGATGCAGAGGATACTGGTAAGGAAAGCCCATAGAATCATCGAATCACCAGGATGGAAGAGACCCACTGGATCGTTGAATTCAACCATTCCCATCAATCACTAGCCAGTGTCCCTCAGCGCCTCATGCACCCTTAAGCCCCTCCAGTGACTCAACCCCCCTCCCTGGGCAGCCTGTTCTAGTGCCCTTTCCATGAAATTTTTTTTCCTAATGTTCAGCCTGAACCTCCCCTGGTGGAGCTTGAGGCCCTTCCCTCTCGTCCTGTCCCATGTCCCTTGGGAGAAGAGCCCAGTTCCCTCCTCTCCACAACCTCTTTTCAGGGAGTTGGAGAGAGCAATGAGGAGTCCCCTCAGCCTTGTATCTATCTCAGAGGTTAATATCTATTCAAAGCTGAATCCACCTTGCTCCTCATTGTTATCCGACACAACTGCTGCCCATTTAGATGAGTTAAAAACCCCTCTGAAGTAGCTCATTGAGCACCAGATGGGTGACTTTGAGTGCGGCTTCACAAACATGAGATGAAGGGAAGAATGAACACTCTAGGGACTTTCAGATGAGAGAGGCACTGCAGATGAGCTCTTTTCTCCAGAGATATTTCCCATACACCCTGTCAGGTCACGCAGCTCATGCACGTTCTGTGGTTCTCCACGTGAGATCAGAGGCTTTTAGGAAATTTCACTGTGCAGCTGGTGCTCTGAGCTCTGTGGGGCGAGGCAGGACGTTGGCTCTGGTGGGAGAAGTTTTGCATCGCTCAGCTTTGAACGTGGTTGGGTTGGGAGCTGGTGGAGTGGAAGAGGGCTCTAGGGGGCTGGGTCAGGTTTCCTTGCATGGAGGATGTGGCATGAGCAGAGATGGGCGATGGAGCTGGGGCAGGGCTGCGTGTTCCAGTCTCTGTGTGAGAATGCAGGGTGGATGCAAGGTGTGGAAGCTGATGGTGCTGGAGGACAAATCCTTGGCTTGATCCACGAGAGGTACCGTGCAAATGGTGTCACCAGCATGCACGTTTGTTGGGAGGGACACGGGGCTGTGTATTAGAAGCTCTCTGGCTTTAAAACGGTATCTGAAGATGTGCTTTAGCAAGCCAGTAAGAGGAGCAAGGAAGGAGCTGCTTGTGGAAGGCCCAGCAGCTGGGGGATGCGTGCTGCATCCTTGTCCGAGCACAGGGTTGTGCCCAGTGGGGTGGAAGGTGCCTGCTTGCTCCCCGAAGCGCAGGACCATCCGCATCCCAGCTGAGCCCTCTGTCCCCTCCGCAGATATCTCCTCCCGCCGCAAGCCCAGGACCCAGTCCAGACTGAAAGACAGCTTGACGTCCATCGTTGCATCGCGAGTCCAGGTGAGCACTGCAGGAGGCAAGAGGAAGAGGTGGGGGGGCACTCATCCCAGTCTCAGAAACAGCATCCAATAGATACCGCAGGCTCCCAGGCCAAGCACGATTAGCTCTGGTTAATGCACAAGACATTTCTGTTGCCTCTGAGAATCGTAGAATGGTTTGGGTTGGAAGGGGCAGCTAAAGGTCATTGAGTCCACACCCCCTGCAGTGAGCAGGGACATCTTCAACTTGATCAGATTGCTCAGAGCCCCATACAACCTGATCTTGAAGGATTCCAGGGATGGGGCATCTACCACCTCTCTGGGTAACCTGGTCCAGTGTTTCACCACCCTTGGCAGAAAAAAAAATGTCTTTTCTGGTCTGAATCTCCTTTCCTTGAGGGGATTCAGCCCTTGTCCTGTTGTGTCTGTGCTGGCCAAGGGACGTGACCCCCTCCCAGGTCTCTCCCCTGATGCTTCTGGCCTGCAGTTCCGGTTTTGTCTCCCGCTAGCAAGAGACCCCGGCTCCCAAACCCAGCAGTTCGAATTGTTGAGGGGTGTCCAAAGTATTTTCTTTCTTTTGTGGTGTTCGACATTGTCCATCTTTCCTCAGTCCACCCTGTCCTTTATCCGCACTCCTAAACGGCAACGGCTGAGCAGCAGCAGCAGCAGCAGGAGCAGCACAGTAGGAAAGGAGGGATTTATGAGCTGCGTGTTACCAGAGGACTTGCTGGTGGAAATCCTCTCCGAAAGGCTGCAGGTACGCGGGGTGGGGGCCGATGATAATTCCTGCTACAGCGAGACAGGCAGCAAGGGGCAGTTGGGAGGGGAAAGGATCTACATCTACTCTTGGAAGA
This sequence comes from Coccyzus lansbergi, assembly GCA_033558105.1. Classification (NCBI taxonomy): domain Eukaryota; kingdom Metazoa; phylum Chordata; class Aves; order Cuculiformes; family Coccyzidae; genus Coccyzus; species Coccyzus lansbergi. Next base: position 41,276 of record JAUMJK010001829.1, read on the forward strand.
GTCTTGGGCTGCGTGCAAGGGTCTTCGAGCGATGTATTGGGAGTGTAGGGAAAGAGCAACGCTTTGGAGCAACGACGGCTGGTGTCCTTCGACACCTGGAATTGCTGAGCAGCCGCCCAGTGCATTCAATAGCTGACTTACCCTTTCCATTTGACTTTATCCTCAGCGGAGGGACTGTTATCAAGGAGTCGTGTTTGACAGCCTGGAGACAGGCTTTGCGCCCAGCATGTCATCAGCTCTCCTCTGCCTGCTTCGAGCTCTCAAGAATCGACGTCACATCTATTTTGTGAACCTGTCCCAGGATTATACCTCCTGGAAAAGCAAAAGGGAAAAAAAGAAGGACCCTGCTGTAAATGTCAACGGAATTAGAAAACAACAGAGCAAAGTTTCCCTGAAAGCTAACTTCTCAGCGGAAGGGGAAGCTGCAGACTCAGAATCAGGAGAAAGCGAAGTACAGGCCCAGAGTAACGGTAAGAAAAACTTGGCCATGAAGTTTCAGACGTACGAGGCAGCGCAGAAGGACGTGGCCCACATTTTATCATCCTGGGACAGAGCTCAGGGTATCTTGCTGCCCCCCGTGAGCCACAAAGAGAAGCGTCTCAGGCGCTTATCCATCCTCAAGTCCTGGAAGGATAAAAAGGAGCGCAGAGAGAAAAATCGCCCGGAGAAGAAGTTGATGGCAGAACTGAAGGCTGCTGACGACTCCAAGGTATCTGCTGTGGAAGAGGAAGCTGCAGAAGAGGCATCCAGAGGCCAGGATATCGGAGTGCCTTGCTTGGAGGTACAGGTGCCGACTGCTGAAGATGTGGTTAAGGAGATCCTGGAGAGTGGCAAGTTGCCACCAGCGGAACAGGTAAAACCCTGCAAGGGTCAGAGCTCAAGGTGATCTTGCCATGATCTGAGCCCTGGTGACGACAACACAGAGGCTTGTCCAGACCACTAATTAAGTTCCATAATGACTCCGTGTCAGCCTTCTCAGCAACCCTCATGTGGTGGGAAAGAGGGAGTGCTTTCTGTAGAATCGTCCTGGGTTTTTTTCAGTTTCCCAGTCTGGTAATCATGAAAAACGGTCCCAGGACGGGGCAGACCAGGCCTGTTGTTTCCTTCAGCTAAGCTGCTCAAGGGAGAAGTTTCTCTCTAGGTCCACCTGTAGGTGCTGGCACCGCTCTAGAGCTGCCAGCCCCCTTGGGCATAAAATAAAAAGCACTTTACTCCATGTAAATAGTTTTTTAAAAGTGCCAAAAGCTCAGTGCCTTTAAGGAGTGTGAGGATGAAAGCGGTGGGAGTATAATCAGGGTTTTCTCTTATGCTTTAGATCCTGGATGAGCTGGGTCTGGGTCCTTCAGGGCCTCCCATTCCCTCCGCTGCTTTTTACTCCGTGGTCCATTACCCGGAGGAGCGGGTGGCCCCTGCGGCAGATCCCTTGGAGCACTTCTTCTTTGTTGATCCGGAAGACGCCACTGTGGAAGGCAAGAAGAAGGGTACCTCGAGTCACTTGCTCGTCCCGGCTGCGCTCACAGTGAAGGTACAAGAGACCGGGCTGCATGGGGCACGTGGTGGCAGGGAGGATGGGAAAGGATCGTAGGGGATGGGCAGTGACGATGGGGTCCCGTGTCTGCAGGCATCCCTTTTGACTGCCCAAAAGAGACAGTTTTGCTCGAGATATGGGTTCTGTAAGATGAGAGAGTCACCTAAAGCCCTCAGCATCCCTTGAGGAGAGGGCCCTGGGTGAGGAGAGGCTCCTAGATGAGAAGGTGTTGTGGCCAAAACAAAATCCAATAAGGAAGATCAAGGCCCTGGGCAGTTGTGACACCGGTAGAGGCAGGTTATGTGTTTATTCTGTCTTCTGGTGGTTAAGAGAAGACGCGGCTTTCTTTCCAGAACGGGGATGTCTCAGAGCAGGTCTTACCTCTCCCTTTTCTTTCACCTCTTCATGCGAAGAAGTCAAAGTCGCTGGTCGCCTTGACCAGGGGCAAGCTGAAGAAGGAGAAAGCTGTGCATGGCCAGAAGACATCCAAGGACAGAGAGAGTTCCAACCATGGCAGGAAAGGTCACAGAGCAGGATCCAGATCTTCCTCCAAAGTGAACCTCGGCGATGTGGAGAGAGCCCCAACCCCACAGAGACCTGCCAGGTAAGCTGGGAGGGAGGAAGTGATCCCATCCGTCTCACCAAACGAGGTCCATCATCCACAACTCCACAGGGGTGATTTGCTGGCCCCTCCATGGGATCGCAAGTCCACAACCCTCCTCTTTGTCTTGTTTGCGTGTTCACGAGGTCTGAATTCTCCTCTTCAATTGCTAGGCTGAGTCAGTGTCGATGGATCGTGCCAGCCCACGGCAAGGTGGAACTGAAGGTCTTCTTCAGCTCCATGGAGCTGGGCCAGTTTGATCAGAGGCTGCATTTCGAGGTCGTGGGAACAAAGCGCCAATACCAGCTGCAGTGCAGAGGCACCTGCCTGTATCCCACCATCAGCCAGGACCCACGGTAAGGATGGTTGCTCCCCCTGAACTCAGAGCCAAGGCTGCCTCTCATACCCCAGTGACCTTCTGGCCCAGGCAGAGAGTGCCACCTGAGCTGCCCAGCATCGCTTCCCATGCTCGGAAGGGGGAACCAGTACTGCTCTCTCCACCACCAAGAAAGAATATGGCTATGATAGAACCATAGAATCACCAGGCTGGAAGAGACCCACCAGGTCATCGAGTCCAACCATTCCCATCAATCACTAAACCATGTCTCTCAGCAGCTCGTCCACCCGTCCCTCAAACCCCTCCAGGGAAGGTGACTCAACTCCCTCCCTGAGCAGCCTCTGCCACTGCCCAATGACCCTTTCCCTGAAAATTTTTTTCCTGATGCCCAACCTGAACCTCCCCTGGGGGAGCTTGAGGCCATTCCCTCTCGTCCTGTCCCCTGTCACTTGGGACAAGAGCCCAGCTCCCTCCTCTCCACAACCTCCTTTCAGGTAGTTGTAGAGAGCAATGAGGTCTCCCCTCGGCCTCCTCTTCTCCAGGATAAACACCCCCAGCTCTCTAAGCCACTCCTCTTGTTCTCCAGCCCCTTCCCCAGCTTCGTTGCTCTTCTCTGGACTCGCTCCAGAGCCTCAACATCCTTCTTGTGTTGAGGGGCCCACAACTGAACACAGGATTCGAGGAGTGGTCACACCAGTGCTGAGTCCAGAGGGAGAAGAACCTCCCTGGTTCTGCTGACCATGCTGTGTCTGATCCAAGCCAAGATGCCATTGGCCTTCTTGGCCACCTGGGCCACTGCTGGCTCATGGTCAACCAACACCCCCAGGTCCCTCTCCTCCAGGCAGCTTTCCAGCCAGACCTCTCCTAGTCTGTAGCACTGCTTGGAGTTGTTGTACCCCAAGTGCAGGGCCTGCCATTTGGCCTTGTTAAACCTCCTGCCATTGGTCTCAGGCCATGGATCCAGCCTGTTCAGATCCCTTTGGAGCCTCCTGACCCTCCAGCAGGTCCAGCTTCCACCCAGCTCAGTGTCATCCGCAACCTTGCTCAGCGTGCGCTCAATGCCTCCATCCAGGTCACTGACAAAGACCTTGAACAGGGCTGACCAGGTTTCCCACTCGCAGCATCTCACAGTCCCTCGTTCTGTGTTTTCTCTGCCCAGGGTGGTGTTCCCTCACTGCAGAAAAAGCAAGAAAGCCGATGACGTTATCTTCAAGCAGTATGTCATGGACACAGGCGTGTTCCACTTCGGACCCCTGTTCTGTGGGAAATCAAAAGACTGGTACGTGCTCCTCTCCCTGAAAGAGCATCCTGATGTGCTGCCTGCTTGGAGTGAGGTGTTGGGGTGGGATCTCCAGGGTCCTGTGCGTTCACGGACGCGCTGTTCAGCAGCACAATTCAGGGCAGACCCAGGTGGAAGCCTGGGAGATACGTGGGGGTGAAGGATCACGAATGAGCCAACTTGAGCAGGCAGCAGAACCACCAGTGCTAGAGGAGCTGGGGAGGGATGTAGCTGATCTTCCTATGTGGTGGGTGCCTTGACGGCCAGAGCCACAGGCTCCTTCCAGCCTGAAGGTGACTTGGAGCACCTTGTGTCCACCGTCCGCATCTCGGTTTCAGCACCTACGAAAATCAACTTTCTGGCGACTTTTTAAAGGACTTTGTGCTCTACAGGTAGACCAAACGAGCAATTATTCTGCTAATGCCTTGTGACTCATTAATTAATCTGTAATATTAGCAAAATGTTATGATTCGATGTGCTGTTACGTTTGATGGGGGGAACCTGCAGAGGAATTCAAACGAGGCTTATGTTTTCCTGATCCTCCCTGCTGGGTAAAGTCTGCCTGGAAAGAGTTGCCATTGTAGCTGCTGCCATAATTCTGGGTTTGACTTTGCTCTTCTTTTATTGGTTTCGTGTCAGAAGCACAGTTCTTGTCACCTTGGGAGCTATGGGGAGCTGGTGGCATTTTGACCTCACGAGGAAATGAAATCCAAACAGCTTAAAAAGCAAAAGAGGACCTCGTCCATGAAACACAGGGCAGTCTCATGATCTTTTTTGAGAGAGACGTGCGGAACTGTTTTTTAAAAGCCCTCTTCAGAGTTGTTTCTTTATGCCCTGCAGGGAAGGGAACTAAACAAAGAGGGGGGGAAGGAGCCGTGTGCCTGGCACACTTGAATTTTTCCGAGTGCCTTTGACTTTGTATCTCGTAAAACACTTGTTAAGTGGCTTGCGCATCATCACACTTGTGGGCTGGAGGCACCAAGTAAAGGGGCGCACGTTAAAGTAATGCAACATCCTCCTGCAAAGGATCCTTGTTCTCAGCCTTCCTGTTAGACCTTGGTTTCCTGATGCAGCCTCCCACAGACGAGACGTGGGGCTTTCCATGTGTGATAAAGGCAACAGTCTCCTCTGCAGCCTTTTCCCCTTTCGTGAACAGGCATGAGGTGGAGCACCGTCCCAACTACTGTGAGAAGATAACCATCCTCAATGTCTCATCCTGGGAAGAAGAAGTACATTTCTCCTTTGGCCACGACCACAAAAGGAAAACGTTCCACTTAAACCCTCCCGTCATGAAGCTGAAACCTAACGAGAAGCAGGTAGGAGAAGACGGGCAAATAGGGCAGGGACCTGCAGAAAAGTCGTTCCTCCTGCTCATGGGATGCTCTTCTCTGTTTCTTTTTAGGAGTTGAGAATTTGGGCACATCCCACTTCCGCTGGGCTGGTGGAGGACAACCTCATCTGCACCATCAAAGAGAACCCGGAGTCGACTGTCTTCCAGCTGTGCTGCCAGGGGATCTTGGCCAAGCTGGAGGTTGGACCCACAAAGGTGCTGAGCTTCAGCAAGGTGCTTCTCCACAGGTCAGTCACCCCTACAGCTGCTCTTTTGGGCACCAGCGTTATCAGTGAGGTCCCTTTCAGCTTCCCTTGCTGGCTGCGTGGCTGCTCGGATCGGAGGCTGGGCTGCCATCCCTCTTTCTCCCGGCCCTTCCCAGTTGCTCACTGTTTTTTAGTGCTTGCTTGGAGATTCCATGGCAGCCACAAGCCCTGTGGTCCCCAGCGATTGCTGTGTGATGAGCATCCTGATGCATTTGTGTCTTACCTGCACTCCTAAACCGCGACGGCCTCCAGTCGCAAGGCTGGTAGGACCGCTGAGCTGCTGGTTCTGAGTGTCTTCTTGTCCCTGCAGGACGGAGAGAAAAACCCTTGCCCTGAAAAACTGCACCCCGTTGCCGATGGCCTGGTGCATTTCTGGCTTGGAAAAGCTCGGCGAAGGCTTCTCCCTGTCGCAACACACGGGCATCATCGGTCCCCATGCTGAGTTTACCGTGGATCTGTATTTCAAGGCCACAGAGATTGTCAGATTTAAGAAAATCTTTCAGATAGAGGTAAGAGGGACTCAGAGTGTGCTTAGGGATGGATACTGTGCTTAAAAACACTGAGATAAACAGTGTAGGAAAGTCCGGGAATCCACAAATGCTTGTCAAGCAGGGGAAGCCATGGTGCAAGCAGCTGACAGAGACAAGGACTCCTGTATTGAATTCCAAAAGGATTCAGGGCAATGGTCTCAGCAGGGTTTGTTTCTCGCCGCTTCAGGTTTCGGATGTGGAAAATCTCCTGGGCACTCTTTACACTGAAAATATCCAAGTCCTTGTGGATGTCTATGATGTTTCCCTGGACATCGTCCTCCCTAAAGGTCAGTGGGTGCTCCCAAAATGAGATAATCCAGGTGTGTTGCCTTGGTTGGGCAGATGGACAGCCAAAGCGCTTGGGATGGGATGAGAAGAGGAGGCTGAGGGGAGACCTCATTGCTCTCTGCAACTCGCGGAAAGGAGGTTGTGGAGAGGAGGGAGCTGGGCTCTTCTCCCAGGGGACAGGGGACGGGACGAGAGGGAATGGCCTCAGACTCCACCAGGGGAGATTTAGGCTGGAGATCAGGAAAAAATATTTCACGGAAAGGGTTGGGCGGTTGCAGAGGCTGCCCAGGGAGGGGGGTCGAGTCCCCTTCCCTGGAGGGGTTTAAAAGACGGGGAGATGAGGTGCTGAGGGACACGATTTAGTGACTGATGGGAATGGTTGGACTCAGTGATCCAGTGGGTCTTTTCCAACCTGGTGATTCTGTGATTCTGTGAGACAGCAAGCGAGACATGGATCCGTAATGCACGGATTCTGCAGGCTCCTGGGAGTAAAGCACTGTCAGGTCACAAATGCAGCCTTGAATCTCGCACCTCCAAACCTGCAAGCGTGCAGCCCCACGTGCATCCACACGCCATGTGGGTATTTTGAAACGAGCAGCTGGTGATTCCTGAAGGGTTGCCACAGCTTGTAAAACTGTTGAATCTGTGCTTGGAAGCCAGGACGTGAAAATGGAGCTCCTTAAGCCGCCTAACCCTTCAGATATTCCCTGTGTAAAGTAGAGGGGGGAAAAAAACGTACTGCAAGAGGTTCGTGGTGCCTGAGAACTCCAAAGATGGGTCTTGTCACTTGCTGTAGCCTACGGCGGCTCGCGGATCTCCACCGTCTTTTGCCTTTCTGTGTGGGTTTTCTGCAGGGACAGCTGATGACTGTGTGGATTTTGGAACCCGTAAGGTGCTGGATAAGGACGAAGCAGTGCTGTCTCTGGAGAACAAAGGGAGGAATGACATTGGGTACAGGTGAGTCCAGCTGCCTGCTCCGAGAATGCCTGGTGCCATCACCTGCCCAGGACGGCATTTTCCTTCTGTCTGTCGCATGCTGGTGCCCTGACAGCTCAGGTACCTTCAACATCTGAGTTCTCCGATCTTAGGAGTGCTGATAGAGAATTCACGCCCACCCTAGCAGTTTTTTTGCAGCTCACCAGAAGAAGAGACCCTGAAGCCACTCGCTACTGAAATTAATCCCTTCCCTTCCTCCCCAGGTTCAAGCTGGAAACTCTGGATGCCAAGATACCCAACTTGGCAACCTACTTCAGTGTCCAGCCCCAGGAGGGCATACTGACCGCCTACAGGAAGCCCATGAAAGTCCGGCTGATCTTCCATCCTAAGACGCCAGTGAACATTACGGATAAAGCTATCCTGCAGTGCCAGGTGAGCTACCTGGACCTGGTGGTGTTGGCATACCGTGTCCGGGAAGCGTAAGCAGAACGTGTTTCTACAGGAAGGAAGGCTTCAGCTGGGGAATCCTCGCTCATTTGCGTACGAGGAAGACATTCAGAAACGATCTGTGATGTTTCTGAAGTAGAGCTGAAACTCTCTGGCTCTGGAGGAGCTGTTTAAACAGGGGAATTAAGCTGATGGGGACCCGGGAGGGAGTCGGGGGACAGAGAAAGAGATTGGCTTCCTTGCTGTATCTACCGACCCCTGTCCTGGTTGCAGGTGTTTGATCCCGACCTCTCCGGAAGTGGCGAGATCATCAGCACGATCCCAGTGAAGGTGTCAGCGAGCGCCACGTTCAGCAAGTACAGCATTTCCCCTGCCTCGTTTGTCAGCTTCGGGGTCATGCTGAAGGGCACCAGGAAGACTGGCACCTTCACAATAGAGAACAAAGGCATCGTTGCCTTTAAATTCTCCATCCAAGGACAGTCGAAGGCCAGGTGAGAAGACCTGCACCTCCCTTCCTGCTGAGGAGGCACCACAGCGTGGCTGGCACGTTGGAGACCTAGGTTATTGTCTCTTTGGGGACAATTTGTCCCTTTGACGAGGAGACCTAGGTTATTGTCTCTTTGTGTCATTGGCTTTTGAGCAGGAAAACCACCTTGGTAGGACAAAGCTGGTGATTCCGCTGACCTACCTGTCAGCTAGAGCAAAAGGTGCTGCAGGCAGCCTTCCAGGAGCCACCTGGAGCTCCGTAGGGAGGAAGGCCAGCTTTGGCATCAGGAAAAGACGGGGGAGACTCAGTATGATGGGGGTTTTTGTGCTTTCTCCTCTCAGTGCACACCAAGTGAAATCTAATGCTCAGGAGAACAAAGGCTTGGCCACCGAATCGAAGACCTCGCTAAAACAGGCTCTGGTAGGTGGCTCTTGCTCCCGAACGTGTGCCGACCGCAGGTGGGGTGGAAGGACGCTACCTGGGCCGTGGGCTCTTCATCACGGGGTGGGACAAGATCTGTGTCCAACACCTCCCAGCCCCGAGCAGAGGCAGGAGCTGCTCAGCGTCACTGGCGATTCCGTGCTCTGTCTCAGACCGGGAGTTGTGGAGTCGAGGGAGGGGAGCAGGTCCTTGCGTGTGGTAGCTGCCAACCAAAAGAGGTCTGTGAATACCACAGGTGAGAACGTCCCTGTTTGAACACCCAGCCCATAGGTATCAGGTGGCCTTGTCTTTTCGTATTTCCAACACCCTCTCCCATTATTTCTGACGGTTATTTCTGCTCTCTTGTTTTACCCATGGAGGTTTAAGGAACCCAGCTACCACCTTCACTTTTTACACCCTAAGTCTTTCCTCTATGCTACTCGCAACAGGCTTGAAGCTCCTCGTGGCTTTTCCTTGCCATCTTGGGGCTGCCTTTGCGTCGTCCCTCCCTGCCCGGGGACTGGGCTTGGGCTCAGCTGGCAGCCCAGGAGCGGCAAGCTGCTTGCTGGGGATGCTCCAGGTAAGGCTGCTGGACATCAGTCTCTCCTGGGACTCTTTCCGCAGGCTTATGTCACTTTTGGAACGTTCACGGTTCACCCTGGCTATGGCTCCATCCCTCCTGGGGGCCAGCAGACGATCACAGTGGAGTGCCACGCGGTATCACTGGGGGAACATCAAGAGCACCTCTTCATCGATATCCAGGACAGAGACCCCACGGACAATCCACTTGGCATCCCCTACACCCTGCTTGCTGAGTCCTACGTCCCAGGTACGCCTCATCCATAGGTTCCTGTGGCCAGACCTGCTGCTGGTCAGCGCCTGAACTGACCCTGAATTCCTATCCTGAAATCCTCAGTGGTTCCACACATTTCCAAGTGGGGAGAGGCTTCTTGGAAGGTCGAAAGGAAAGCCGTACCCTTTAAGGCTGTGGGTGACTGAGCTCCGTCCTCACAGCACCCCTTCCCCAGGCTAGTTATTGCAGTGACCTGCACAGAAAGGTCTTATCGAGCCTTCTGGGAGGCCAGCAGAGCCCAGGTAAAGGGAGCGGGAAGGCTTCTCCATCCTCAACCCTCCCTCTGGTCTCTTCACAGGATTTGTGGTTGACGACATAGAGTCCATCTTTGAGGAGCATCGGATCTTCAGCAGCATCAACCGCTACGAGATGCTGCAGACACCGAGAGACAAGGGCGTGTTCATCAAGGATGAGAACAGGTTCATTTTCACCAACGTCCTGGTTGGTCAGCAGGCCACAGCTCGCTTCAAAGTCTGCAACGCGAACAAAGTGCCCTGCAATGTTGCCCTCGCCGTCAAACCCATCAGCGCTCAGGTAGGAACAGAAGGCCAGGCCAAGGTGACTCTTGCTTTTTAAAGGTTGTGTGATAGCCCCTGCCTCGTGCTCCAGATTCAGTGCTTCTCCTTGCCCGGACCCTTCCAGCTCAGTGCAGGGTAGTCCGTGGGGGTAGAACAGCAGTGCTGTGGTGACAGTCGGGCTTCGTCCAGCGTGTCTCAGTCAAGGTTTTGTCTCACCCCCCCTGGGTCTTTGGTGGGAGACCTGGACCTTTCTGAATATCTCTTGGAAGCATGCTTGGAGGGGGCTTTTCTAGCAGACCAGGGCTCAAAACGGACCATATATTCAGGCTCCCTGGGCTTCTCCTCCCTTTTCCAGGTTCACTTTAGATTATTTGCAGGGTCCTCTGTGCAGTCCCCATCTCCCATTTGCAGTGTTGTGGCTGCCCCAGCGCTCAGAGTGAGATTTCGCACTCCTGGGCTTGATGGCAGCTCCTCTGTGCAAAGTCAGCACCACTTTGGGGTCACTCTCTGAGCTGGAAGCAGGAGAGCAGACACGGTCTAGGGCTATTCCACACGATGCGTATACGAATAAGGCTGTAGCACACCCAAGGATGTTTCCTCCTAACACCACTTTGTGGGTTCCCCCAAGCGTAAGAGAGAGATTTGTGGCGTGTTCAAGGTGGATCCTGCTCAGATGTGCGTTCCCGGCCGCTCTCACGCCTTTGCCACGGTGACCTTCACTCCACCAACAGTGCAGAACTACCAGTGCACTTTTGAGGCTTCCATTGACACCAAGAAAAGGTAACTCGTACTCTGAATTCCTGGGGGAGACCCGACTTTCTGACAGCTGCCTCTCCCCTCTGGGAGGACGCAGACCTCTGCTTAGCAGCCTTAGGTGGAGCATTAGATGACACAAGAGGCAGCAACTGCTAGATATAATAGAGCAGAAAGTAGGGGTCACAGTTTAGCTGATGTGAGTGACTGTGAAGACCGATCATTAGGCAGCCAGGTGGGATTTACAGAATTGCAAAGAAGTGGAGATGTGCAACAGCTGAGCTGTGGCTTTGCAAGCTACAAAGGGTTAGATGAAGAGGTTTCTGTTCCAACGAGTCAGTGTGCATTGCTTCGTCCTTGTTTCTGCTAAAATGAGAAGATCTGGTGTGTTTGCCTGGAGGATATTCGGGTATTTCATGCGAAGGAATGAGGGCTCCTCCCTTAAAAAGAGGAGCCTAGCTCATCTGTCCTGGGACCTGTGTTTGTACCAGGGCTCTAACCTGCTCTTCCCCAAGCCTTTCGTCACCCTTTCTTATCCCGAACCAGGATAAGAAATCAGCTTCCTGCCCTAATAAGCATTTCCTGGTTTAGTGTCCTCGGGAATAGTCTTTACTGATGCTGCTTTTTATTTACTTCTCCTTTCTTGCTTTTATCCTGTTTTCGTGCTGTGCTTTTGCTTTATTTGTCGCCAAAGACAAGAAGTTTGCTGTGTCTCATCTGTTTTTTTCCTGCGGTACTGTACGAGCCGATTTAGTGAAATGACTTTTTACTGTTATTCTGGAAAGCTCTGGCTCTCCAGAGGAGAGTCCTCTTGCAAATTGTCCTGATCGGACTGGGTTGAGGGGGAGGTGTGAGCCGCGTACAGGAGCACCGGCCAGAGAATAGACAGGGGATGGCTCTTGCTTCATTGCTTGCTAGGTTGGAAATAGGTTAGTGCCAGCCCCAGTGATTTTTTTTTTTATATTTATTTCGCCCGCCCCACAGCTCTGAAGCAAAGAAAGTGCCCAGCCTGACTTTTTCTATCAGTGGAGCCGGGAATCTACATCAGCTGACAGTCCTGCACCCCGTCCTTCGTGATACGCAAGGGAACCCTCTGCTGCTTTTCAAGAAGCTGTTGCTGGGTCATTCAAAGGAGCTCCCTCTGGTCCTTCGTAACAGTGGATGTGCAGCTATCCAGGTGAGGGCAAGTTCTTGTGCCATAAAGGAAAGTTGCCAGAGGCCCTGGCAGAGACACACCAGTACTATAGGCAAGCAGCACCAAACAAAAAACCCTTTCCTTGTGCTCAGAGCCACCCTCACAGGAGAATAAGCCCCTCTGACTTCCTCCAAGAGGCTTTGCCAAGCCAACGGGCTACTTTTTCTAGCCAGATCCCTCTAGGAGAGTTCCATCAGCCTTTCACCTTTGCCTTCGTCTCCTTTGTAAAGACCACTGCTGTCTTTGAAGGTCTTGACTTCCTCTTGGCTTTCATGCCGGTTACTCTTCCCACTCTGTGCTTGGGTGAGCTGCATGGAATGGGTCTCAGAAATTCTCTTTAAGCAAATGGCTGATGACTTCTGATGAATAAGAATGGTCGGACTCGATGATCCGGTGGGTCCCTTCCAACCCAGTGATTCTATGAATCTTTCTAGGACGGGAGTTCTTGTAAGTGTGATTTTCTGACCAGCCTATCCTTCTCAGTTCAACTCAACACAAGAGAGTTGGTGGGGTATTTTCTCCCCTGCCTCTCTTCTCACACTCTTTCTCATGTGGGAAAGAGGTGTCCCGGTTACGCTAGATTGTTTGTGATCGTATTTCACTGCCTTGTAATCAAACTGCATTGTAGCCTATTTACACCCTGCTTATTGCTTCTAGCACTCTCTGTCCTGTTTGGTGATATTTTAATTATATCTCAATGACTCTGAACACTTCTCTTTCTGTCTGATTCCACATAAACTTTGTGCTGTGAGCTGTGCTTGAGGTGGGGAAGCGTGCGATGTTGATCCACGTGCTGCCCTGTACCCACACCTGCCTGTGTTCCCTTTTCTCAGTTCGTGGTGGACCTGATTCAGGAAGGGAGAGTTTTCTTTGTGAAAGTCAGACGTGGCACGCGCTGCATCTACGGAGTGACAGACGCGTATGAAGACTCAAATAGAGCCGGTAAATTCATTAAAGTGTGGTCATCCGCACAGGGAAAGCGTGTGCCCTGCTCTTGGCTTGGCCAAGCAGAAGCCAGATATCAGAGAGTTTCTTCTCTGGTTTTCTCTGTACCTCTCATTTCTCAAGAGGAGCCTTTGCAGGGTTTCCTCCTAGCAAGCTGTAGGAAGCTTTTCTGCTCTTCTGGCCTTGGTGGGTTGAGTCGTAGGGAACTTTCAGCACTTGAATGGACCATCTGAGGTCTCTGCTGCATCTGGGGAATTACCAGCCTGAGCGGAGGCAGCCTTCGAGCCCACGGGCAGCAAACAAAAGCCAAAACTGCCCTTTGACTCAGCTTTACGTGTGGCAGGAGCTGGCTGGGTGCAGCTTGAGTGAGAGGTGACCTCTAACTCGAGGTTAAGACGTTGAAGCGGCCATACGCAGAGCAGTGTCACAATCTAGTGAATATAGGAGGAGGGTCAGGAACCAGCGATGGGAGAACCTGTGCTTAGACGCAGCTGCGTTTCAGCTCCTTATTCCTCTTAGAAATATTTCCTCTGCTTGACTGTATTGCTTGATTTCTATTACTGTGCAGAGTATAAGCCCCACGCTGCTTTCCTGGTCCTGCTCCCTGGGGAAACAGCTGAATTTGATGTACTTTTCAAACCCACCGTGGCCAAGCTTGAGGAAGGGAAGATCCGCCTGAGAGTGGTGAGCACCCACCGGGAAGACATCGACATTCAGCTGGTGGGTGACTGCTACGAAGATGACTTGGTGCTTGAAAACGTCCACGGAGCGGTGGAAGAGAGCGAGGACAAGGGCAGTCTGAGCCACGACGACATAATTGAGGGTAAGAGAAGAGAGGCTACCAAGAGCAAGTGTCAGGAGCGCAGACGTTTCTGAGATGCCAGTGCAGGTGTGGGCCAGACTTAGCTGGCAGATGCTGTGGCCTTTTGTAGCGTGAAGAACGTAGAATCATAGAATCACCAGGTTGGAAGAGACCCACAGGATCATCGAGTCCAACCATTCCTATCGTAGAGTGGGTTGGGCTGGAAGGGGCCTCAAAGCCCATCCAGTTCCACCCCAATCATGTCATTGTAAAAGTAACTTTTTCCCTCACAAAAAGGAACTTTTCCTGCCCAAAATCTCACTCGCCTTAACTTTTCCCTCACAAAGAGGAACTTTCCCCTCACAAAAAGGAACTTTTCCTGCCCATAATCTCATCTGCCTTAAGTTTTCCCTCACAGGAAGAAACACTTCCCTCACAAGGAGGAACTTTTCCTCCCCAAAATCGTGTCTACTCTAGTAAAAGAAACTTTTTCCCCTCACAAAAAGGAACTTTTCCTCCCTAAAATCTCATCTGCCTTAAGTTTTCCCTCACAGGAAGAAACATTTCCCTCACAAGGAGGAACTTTTCCTCCCCAAAATCATGTCTACTCTAGTAAAAGAAACTTTTTCCCCTCACAAAAAGGAACTTTTCCTCCCTAAAATCTCATCTGCCTTAATTTTTCCCTCACAAAAAGATACTTTTCCCTCACAAGGAAGAACTTTCCTTCTCAAAATCATGTCTGCTACATCCACACTGGAGAACACAAGGAAAGACCCTCTGCCAGAGGGAAGTTTTGGACTCGATGATGCTGAGGGTCTTTCCCAACCTAGTGGTTCTGCATGCAGACTGGCAGGGAAGGCTCAGAGGTAACGCTTTGCAGCTGAGTATCTCCACTCATGGTATCTCATGGAGATGAAGACGATATGTGTTCATTTGTGTCTTCGATATAACCAGGTCTGTGCCGTTGCCCACCAGAGCTGGTGGCCTTTGAGAGTCCTGTCCCTCTGCACAGACACAGCTGCTTGTTCAGGGACTCACTGAGGTGTTTCCCTGAAAGAGGCGAGATGGGGAGCTGCAGCTCCCAGAGGGAGGAAAGCTTGGAGCGAGGAAAAGAGTTGGACATACGCTTGTGTCTGTGCATGTGACAGGGGACAGGACGCGAGGAGCTGGCCTCAAGCTCCACCAGGCAAGGTTTAGACTGGACATGAGGAAATTTTTTTTCCCAGAAAGGGTCATTGGGCAGTGGCAGAGGCTGCCCAGGGAGGGGGTTGATTCCCCTTCCCTGGAGGGGTTTAAGGGACGGGTGGACGAGGTGCTGAGGGACATGGTGTGGCGTTTGATGAGAATGGTTGGACTCGGTGATCCGATGGGTCCTTTCCAACCTAGCGATCCTGTGATTCTCTGTGAGGAGAGCAGAAGGAGCTCGCCTCACACGGAGATCCCTGGCTCTCGTTCTGAACAGCTCTTAGAATGGACCATATCCAGTTTGGGGAATGTCAGGTTGGGATGCCCTACTCCGTGACCTTCACCATCACCAATCGCAGCAGAGTGGATGACATGCAGTTTGAGTGGCCGGCAGAAGCCCCGTTTCACTTCTCCCCCAAGGTGAGTTCGGATGTCTGCTTTTTCCACGGCTCAAGCACTGCCTGGCAGGTTGCTGGGAGCTGGCAGGGAACTCTCCACGTACCAGTGAGAGGCCATTTCAGTGCTATGTAGGATGCCTGGAGGAGAAAGGCCTGGGGGTGTTTGTTGACAGTGACTGACCGTGAGCCAGCATTGGCCCAGGTGGCCAAGAAGGCCAATGGCCTGTTGGATCAGACACGGCATGACCAGCAGGTCCGGGGAGGTTCTTCTGCCTCTGGACTCGGCACTGGGGAGACCGCTTCTTAAATCCTGGGGTCAGTTGTGGGCCCCTCAGCACAAGAAGGATGTTGAGGCTCTGGAGCGAGTCCAGAGAAGAGCAACGAGGCTGGGGAAGGGGCCGGAGAACAAGAGGAGCGGCTGAGAGAGCTGGGGGTGTTTATCCTGGAGAAAAGGAGGCTGAGAGGAGACCTCATTGCTCTCACCAACTCCGTGAAAGGAGGTTGCGGAGAGGAGGGAGCTGGGCTCTTTTCCCAAGGGACAGGACGAGAGGGAATGGGCTCAAGCTCCACCAGGGCAGATTCAGGCTGGACATTAGGAAAGAATATTTCCCAGAAAGGGTCATTGGGCACTGGAACAGGCTGCCCAGGGAGGGGGTGGAGTCACCTTCCCTGGAGGGGTTTAAGGGACGGGTGGACGAGGTGCTGAGGGACATGGGTTAGTGATTGATGGGAATGGTTGGACTCGATGATCCGGTGGGTCTTTTCCAACCTGGTAGTTCTGTGATTCTATGCTGTGCCTGGCTTTGCTGGGACCAAGCATCTTTTGTTTGCACTTTCCCTTAGTAAAATTCAGAGTAACTCGCAGTAAGATGCAGAGCTGCTCACCACATCAATCCTTGTACTGTCAGTCCTTTCCCTGCCAGTGATTCCAGTTTGGTCTTGGCTTTTTGATTCTCCCTAGGTGGGAGTCCTCCCTGCTGGCACTTCCGAGGACATCACGTTAACCCTGGAATCAGATGTTCCAGTCACGTTTGAAAGGCACCCTGTAAAGTGTTGGGTGAGCAGGAGTATCCCCCTGCTGCCATCAGAGAAGGTGACTGACAGGGATGAGCGCCTGCACACTGTCAGGGGGACAGATCACACGAGGGACTCATCAGACATACGGCTTGACAAGAAGGTAGGAAGTACAACCCCAAAAAGCCATCCTAGGTTCCATGAAAAGAACTGCTGATGGCAGCAGACTGCCATCTCTTCTGTCTACACGGCTCCCGCTTCCTCGTGGTGTTTAATCCATGCAGGAGCTTAACCAGCAGTGCGTTTTAGGGCAGAGGTAGATGCATGGTGCTCACACAAGATGGGGAAGTCTTTGTGATAAGAGATGCTTAGTTTGACAAAAGACATTCAGCCAGAGGCAAACTATTGGTCTCTGCTGAAAGCCGAGACTCATCGCAAGAGATTCTTGCCTTTACTGTCATGATTACCGAACACTTGTCTTGAGCGATGGTTCTTGTCCAGCTCCTGAAGCATTGTAAGAGCTGTAATGCAAACTTCTTCCCCACCAGAGCATCAGCAGTCCCAGACATTCCACCCCCAAATATCCATCCCCAGACTCTGCCAGTGTGGCTGTCACCCCACCCATGACGTCTGGGAAGTACTTCCTCCTAAAATAAGAAGGAAAAGGTGCTTTCTAGGTGTCTTAATCCCTGGGATTTTCCATCCGCAGAGCTCCAGCTGGAGAACTTAATCCTATTTTAGAGGCCTGCTGGATTTATAGGGTTGAAACAGAAGGATGGATATCTGGTCAGGGTCCCCTTGGGTGTATTCACAGTGAATAGAGGTGATGGCTTTGATCAGTAGGTACAAACAAATACTGCAGCAGAAGGATCAAATGTCACCTTTCCTGGGAAATAAATCCAAATGGTCCTTTTTGCCCCCTGTATGTGGCTGATTTTGGAGGCCAAAAGGCTCTCAGCCTGGCTTTCTGGGCTCTGCTCAGTGATTCTTCCCTGTTGTGTTTGGAGGTGACGGAGATAGGCTCAGAATGTACTCGCATTGTCCAGGTGATCAGCCATGAAGTGGAGCTTCACCTAAGCGCTGTTGTTGACTACGCCAACTTCAAGCAAGACAGGCACAAGATTGACTTCAAGGAGACGTTGCTGTTCCAGACAAAGACATTCAAGTGAGTGCTGGAGGCCAGGCAGGGACTCGTGTGGGAGGTGACTTTGCCCAGGGCTGCTTCCCGAGGGACACGTGTACTCTCTGGCGGCCTCTGCTTTTCCTTCTACTCGTGGTCATGCGACAGCAGCGATAACACCCACGTGCTCGTTGCTCAGCTACTGGATGAACCTCTTCTAATTCCAAACAGGCTGATCAGCCATGGTGGGGGATGTTGCTGGCCTCTGTCTCTGAGGATTCGGCTTCTACTGATGCAGAGATCCTACACGCGTATATGCCCAGCGTGTGGACCTGTGACCATTCTATGTGCGGTCTCGCCTGGTCTTCATCCCTTTAAACAGATAATTTATTCTTTCATCTTTTCTAAGTCCCATCCGGGTGCTGGGGCCTCTGCATCTGTCCACAAAGCCAAGCAGGAGATGGTGGCTGCTGTCCTGCCACGACATGTCAGGAGAGGTTTGGTTCTGCTGAGAAGAGCCATGGTTTTGTTGCATTGCGTGGTTGCCTGTCCTCGTCTACTCCAGGACAAGCATGCGGTCAGCATAATATGAAACCGAGACGTAAAGACCGGATTAAGACCCTTAAATTAAGTTTCCTGGGCACCATGTCTGCCTTTTTCACTTCCAGACTTTGGAAGTGAAGACTTTTTTTTTTCACTTCCTTTCCCTTGGTCTTAGGGCAGCTCAGGTCAGTGATCCAAATCTGAGTTGCCTTGGGAAGATGATGCTACTCAAGATAAAGACCTGGCTGCCAGGAGCCCCCTGTAGTGTTACGTCTTGTTTTCTTTGTAGTTATCGATGTCGTTAATCCTCCTCCTTGCTTTGCAGTTTCCAGCTGACCAATACAGGGGATGTGACCCTAGAATACACCTGGGTGGTGGCTGAGAAGGGTGAAAAGGCAAGAACTAATGAGGAGCTTCCACCCAGTACTGATGGTAAGACATGAGCTCTGAGGCAGCTGGGGGTGCGTGGAGTGTTTCAGTTTGTGGCTGAGGACTCGGGGGGAAGACTGTGCCCCTTAACCCCAAAAACATTTATTGCTTTTTCATCCCTGTCCAGTCGTCCACTTCGATGTCGCCGTTCCCCTCCATCAGTTCCCTCTTCCGTCCTCATTTCACACACATCCACATAACCTCCCAGATTTATGATTTCGCAAGCAGTAACGCAGAAGCAAAAGGGGGTTGTGGAGAGGAGGGAGCTGGGCTCTTCTCCCAGGTGACAAGGGAGAGGATGAGAGGGAATGGCCTCAAGCTCCACCAGGGGAGGTTCAGGCTGGAGATCAAGAAAAAATTTTCATGGAAAGGGTATTGGACAGTGGAACAGGCTGCCCTGGGAGGGGGTTGAGTCACCTTCCCTGGAGGGGTTTAAGGGACGGGTGGATGAGGCACTGAGGGACATGGTTTGGTGATTGACAGGAATGGTTGGACTCGATGTTCTCTTCCAACCCAGTGATTCTATGATTCAGTGAAAAAGCAACCTGACCACTCTCCCTGCTCTTCATTGAGAGTCCTCCTGCTGAAAGCGCTTGTCCCATGGATGCTCCAAGTGCATCCCAGCTCCCTCCTGTCCACCTGCAGCAGGAGGCAGAGGTTTTTCTTCTTGAAAAAACGTCCTCATATAACCTCTTCTTACCACAGGGAATTTGCCCTCCACTGCTGCCGCCTCTGCGAAGGTCCAGTCAGGCCAATGTTTGAGCCGGGTGAAGCACGCTCCAGAGTCCATGTCTTCCTCCCAGAGGAAGACCACCGATGCCACCCAGCCCTTCTCTGTCGAGCCCAGCAGCGGCACCATCCCTGCTGGCAAGGAGCAGCTCTTCCAAATGAAATTCTCTCCAGGGCACACGGGGGTGTTTAAGAGCGTCATGTCCTGCAGGTAGGAAACATCCAGGCACTTTTCAGCTCATGCCACTGATGGATAATTGTTATATTGCCTCCAGCTGGGGTGGGTGGGAGGGAATACGGAGCTGGAAACAGGCAGCAGAGGCAACCGTCATAAAGGAGCAAAGAAAGATGATCCCCAGCCTTGGTAGAAGTGGGTACGTAGGCACTGGGAAAAGATTTTGTAGCTGTGTGGAAGCATGGATCTGCTGGAGGGTCAGGAGGCTCTGCAAAGGGATCCGAACAGGCTGGACCTCTGGGCTGAGACCAATGGGGTGAGGTTTAAGATGGCCCAATGCCGGGTCCTGCACTTGGGGTACAACAACTCCAAGCAGTGCTACAGACTGGGAGAAGTCTGCCTGGAGGCGAAGGACCTGGGCGGGTGTTGGCTGAACATGAGCCAGAGTTGATCAAGGTGGCCAAGAAGGCCAAGTGGCATCTTGGCTTAGATCAGACACGGCGTGTCCAGCAGGACCCGGGAGGTTCTTCTCCCTCTGGACTCAGCACTGGTGAGGCCGCTCCTCGAATCCTGTGTTCAGTTGTGGGCCCCTCAGCACAAGAAGGGTGTTGAGGCTCTGGAGAGAGTCCAGAGAAGAGCAATGAAGCTGGGGAAGGGGCCGGAGAACAAGAGGAGCGGCTTAGAGAGCTGGGGGTGTTTATCCTGGAGAAGAGGAGGTTGAGGGGAGACCTCATTGCTCTCTACAACTCCCTGAGAGGAGGTTGTGGAGAGGAAGGAGCTGGGCTCTTGTCCCAAGTGACAGGGGACAGGACGAGAGGGAATGGCCTCAAGCTCCCCCAGGGAAGGTTCAGGCTGGAGATCAGGAAAAAAATTTTCCACAGAAAGGGTCATTGAGCAGTGGCAGAGGCTGCCCAGGGAGGGACTTGATTCCCCTTCCCCGGAGGGGTTTAAGGGACGGGTGGACGAGGTGCTGAGGGACATGGGTTAGTGATTGATGGGAATCGTTGGACTTGATGATCCATTGGGTCTCTTCCAACCTGATAATTCTATGATTCTATGAATATGAAGCCCCTGGAGGGTTGCGAATTCAGCAAGCCAGTCCCTAGATTTGCTTCTGTATTAGCCCAGCATGGTTCCACCTACCTACACAGCGAGCTGTGTGCTCCATTTAGTCTCCATGCACATAAATGCTTGTGCTTCTGATCTCTGGGACAGGGAGCCCAATTCTGTTTGATTTGCTCCGTGCTGCATTGCTGCTCTCATGGAGAGAAGATGCCGCAGTCTCCGGCATACCGGCAAACAGGCAAGCAGCTGGCTGCCTGGGAATCTTTCTCTGGCTAATAGCAGTCCCTGTCTTCCTAGAATTCCTAACCTGATGCCAAACCTGAAGGGCCCAGAGGTGACTGTGAAGGGGAGAGGCCTGATGCCAGTCTACCACTTTGAGCTAGAGGACTCTGACTATCTCACTTCGAAGAGGTACAAGCTGGAGTCGAAGGGACGAAAACACGCGCGGCCGGATCCCAGCACACGAGTGGTTGAGTTTGCCACAGTTGGACTCTGCAGCAGGAATAGCAAGTAAGCACAGATGTAGCTTCTCCTGATGATGGTCTCCTTGTCATCCCCCCTTAGAGACCTCTCTGGCTACTCTTCCAAGCCACAAGGTGCATCTGTACCTTGCCTGTGATCAGCTGACCCTGGGCCACCAGCGGATTTTGGAGCTGGAACAACCTGGTCACTGAAGGCCAGATGGCTATTTTGGTTTTTCCTCTTTGTCCCTTTCTTCAAGACGCTTGTGGGTCGGTTTCGGAGGACCATGTACCTCCAGTGTGATCAGTACAACCTTTATCTCTTGGAAGAGCATCTTTGGGACATTCTCCCTTTGTACTCCGCACTGGTGAGGCCGCTCCTTGAATACTGTGTTCAGTTCTGGGCCCCTCAGCACAAGAAGGATGTTGGAGCTCTGGAGCGAGTCCAGAGAGGAGCAGCAAAGCTGGTGAAGGGGCTGGAGAGCAGGCCCTGTGAGAAATGGCTGAGAGAGCTGGGGGTGTTTGGCCTGGGGAGGAGGCTGAGAGGAGACCTCACCGCTCTCTACAGCTACCTGAGGGGAGGTTGTGGAGAGGAGGAAGCTGGGCTCTTCTCCCGGGTGACGGGGGACGGGACGGGAGGGAATGGCCTCGGGCTCCGCTAGGGGAGATTGAGGCTAGAGATTAGGAAGAAGTTTTTTACGGGAAGGGTCATTGGGCGTTGGAGCGATCTGCCCAGGGAGGGGGTTGATTCGCCTTCCCTGGAGGTGTTTGGGACGCGGGTGGACAGGGTCCTGAGGGACATGTTTTGGTGTCGGATGGGAGTGGTTGGACTCGATGATCCAATGGGTCTCTTCCAACCTGGTGATTCTATGATTCTTACTGCTTTTGTTGGTCAGGCAGGATCAGTGAAGGCTGAACCTCCACAGAGGATGTCATCTTCTAAAGGAGCCTTACTGGACTTGATGATACCATTTTCACTTGGTCTCCCTGGTGTATCATTCAAGATTTTGTCTATATCCTCACCAATTTCTTTGTTGATAGCTGTCAATCTGCAGGGAAACAAACAGGGCCCGTAGAAAGCAGGAGAAATGTTTGTGTTGCCAGTGTCATTTGCACTATGACAGGGAGACAGGGAGTGGCCTCAAGCTCGGCCACGGGAAGTTCAACCTTGACATTAGGAAAAAACGTTTCCCAGAAAGGGTCATTGGGCACTGGAACAGGCTGCCCAGGGAGGGGGTTGATTCCCCTTCCCTGGAGGGGTTTAAGGGACGGGTAGACGAGGTGCTGAGTGACATGGGTTAGTGATCGATGGGAATGATTGGGCTTGACGATCCGTTGGGTCCTTTCCAACCTTGTGATTCTATGATTCTGTACCAAATCAGTCCTCCCAGATGGTGACCAGGACTGGCAGTGCCTGATTTCTGCCGCAGGACGGATGTCTCGACATCACCTTACTAGTCCTTTTCTCTTTGCGTGCCCAGGACCTTCACGCTTTTGAACCCAACCGGTTCTACATATTCCTTCCAATGGACTTGTCACGACCCCGAAGACCCACTGAAACAGAAAGCGTTCTTCTGCCTCACAGAGAGAGGTCAGATCAAGCCGGGGGAGAAAGCCAAGGTGGGTGCAGAAAATTAAGAAGGGAGGTCCAATATGTGACAGCTTAATACCAGCTGCATCTTCACTCGTCACGAGCTTGCCAAGACTATGCAGAAACCTTTGACTCTAGTGTAAATGAACTGACAGACAAACCTGTTCTCACTCTGTAAACCACAACTACCGCAAAGGAGGTTGTGGAGAGGAGGGAGCTGGGCTTTCCTCCCGAGGGACAGGGGACAGGTTTAGAGGGAATGGCCTCAAGCTCGGCCAGGGGAGGGTCAGGCTGGGCATCAGGAAAAAAATTTCAGGGAAAGGGTCTTTGGGCAGTGGCAGAGGCTGAGCAGGGAGGGGGTTGAGTCACCTTCCCTGGAGGGGTTTAAGGGACAGATGGACAAGGGGCTGAGGAACATGGTTTAGTGTTTGATGGGAATGGTTGGACTCGATGATGTGGTGGGTCTCTTCCAACCTGGTGATTGACAGCAGCTCAGCAAGATAAGGTGGAGGTTCCACGTGTTTCTGGGTGGTCTAGGCCGCACCCCTCTTTCCTTACCCTGCCAGGCAGCAGCTTGCCTTCATTTGCCTCTTTGTCCCACAGATGCAATTTGAGTTCGTCCCCCAGCACTTGGGCGTCACGGAATCATCCTGGGTCTTGACAATTTCCGAACAGAATGTCACCGTCCCATTCCTGTTGGTGGGAAATGCCACCGACCCTGTGGTGGCTCTGGACAGACCATACGTCAACTTCCACTCCCTGTTAATTGGTAAGCACCGTGCTTATGCTTTCTTTACCCCTCTCCAGGGGCTCAGCAGTCTCGTTATTCCAGCAGGCTCCCACGAGGAAGCTGGAAATGGAAAAGGGCTCCTGGGAGCAGAGCACCCAGCTCTGACACCCAAGGGTATGAGGGAGAGGAAGGGGAAGGGAAGAAGGTCCATGTCAGGGACAAGGCACGTAGTTGGGGCTGTTTCCCAGAGGAAACCTGAGGGCGGTGCGGGGAGCTCAGGGAATCAGAAGTGTTGTTTCCGCGTTGGCATCCTGAACGTGCCGTGCTGCAAGGTCCTTGCTGTAAGGATCAGCACAGGTCCTTACAGATCCTCAGCCAGCAGGCAGGAGCACCGTGGGCACTGGTGGTCAGAGAAACAAAAGCTTTTCAGCCGCTGCTTTGTCCTCTCTGCAGGGCACGAGGTCCAGCAGGTTGTTTATATCATCAACAAAGAGAAGGAGACCTTCCGCTTCGCCTTCAGAAAAAGCTCTCCCTACTCAGAAGGGTGCGAAGTGAAAATAGAACCTCTGGAAGGCTCCATCCCTCCTCTTTCAAGGTAATTCCTCTCCCCTGTGCCAAGCACAGTGCTGTCGTTTTGCTTTTGAGGCTCTTTCCCCTCTGCAGTCACCAGGCGACTCTCCACTATAGCATGTGCCTTGTTCTCTTCCTTCCCAGTGGAAACAGGCTAAAACTGCCGGTTTCTCCGTAAAGTGGATGTGTCTGGGTTCCCTTGATCTTCTAGACACCCTTCCTGGAGCAATTCAAGCATTCGATCTTCTAGTTTTCATGACAGAGACATGTTTGGGGCTTTTAACTTTGTGACCCTGCTGAACCAGCGACCTTAAGATCTTCTCTCTTCTCCATGATCCTTTAGTGCAAAGTCACCGAGAGCACAGAGCACACACACAGCATCTAAGCCCATCACGGGGGCAGCAATAGCCTTGCAGAAGTAGATGTTTTGCAGGTTTGCCTGTGCGAAAGTGGCTGCTATTTTCTTGTAAACTGCAGCTGCGAGTCGTGGTCAGACGTGACTCCAAGTTCAAGCAGTGTCAGGTCACCAGCTCCTCTGCTCACCCACTCTGCATGTTCCACTCAGAGCCTGCTCAGGTGTAGCACTAGGCAGCTCTGCTGTGGCTTAAAAGCTACCAAACTTTGACTTGCCACTGGGTGGGAGATAAGAGAGCACCCTGCACCAGCTCCCCTGACAAGTGTCAATTCCGTAAGTCCCTGTGTTTGACTCCACACTCAGAAATGACATTGGAATTACTCACGGAAATGACACAGGGTCAGTTTGGTGGCTCCTGCGTTGAGCGTCCGTTGGGGGAGCCGGATGATTCCTCTTTGCAAAGAGGATGTCACTATTGCCATGTAGAGCAGAGACACTAGAGATCTGCGAGGGCCTTTCTCTGTGTTCGGGAGAGAAGTTGGATCTGGTAGCACATGAGCAGGGTAATGAGATCAGTGTCAGTTCAACGTTTGCTGCCTTTTTGCTGTATCCTCTGCCATTTCAGCAACATTTTCTGCCATTAAACACTCCCTGAAAGGAGCTTGTGGAGAGGAGGGAGCTGGGCTCTTCTCCCAGGGCACAGGGGACGGGACGAGAGGGAATGGCCTCAAGCTCCACCAGGGCAGGTTCAGGCTGGACATTAGGAAAGAATATTTCCCAGAAAGGGTCACTGGGCAGTGGCAGAGGCTGCCCAGGGAGGGGGTTGATTCATCTTCCCTGGAGGGGGTTAAGGGACAGGTGGACGAGGTGCTGAGGGACACAGGTTAGTGACTGATGGGAATGGTTGGACTCGATGATCCGATGGATCCTTTCCAGCCTGGTGATTCTGTGATTCTGTGATTTCATTGCACGGGATCATCATACCCTAAACGGTTCTCACCAAGCTTTGCTCCACGGAGGGAGGCCCTGGCAGAGTAGAATTCTCTCCTGGTTTCTCCCAGGCTTGGAGTCCCAGCACAGCTTCTCTCCCCGAGAGCGAGCAATGTGGGGCCACAAGAGCTGAGAGACGGTGAATGGAGCAAAACAAGGTCTTCTCTCCCCAGGCTTCCCATTACAGTTGCCCTGACACCGCAACAAAAAGGAGAACTAGTCTTCAATATCAAGTGTGATGTCAACAAGAAGAGCCGGTCCCTGCCCCTGAATATCAAGGCCATCGGCTGCAGCAAAGTGAAGAGACAGAAAGCTGTGCCTCACACTGCGGAGAAGCAGTAAAACGTTAAGTGACATAAAGCAGAGTTTTTCTACAAAGTTTGATAACAAATGCAACCATGATTTTCTAGGTTTGCTGGCCAGGTCCATGTGTTTATTTACTGCACAGAGGAAGAGAAGCTCGACGTGAGCTGACAAAGTGCGCTCACAGCCCAGAAACCGACCGTGTCCTGGGCAGCATCAAAAGCAGCGCGGGAGCAGGTCAAGGGAAGGGATGCTGCCCTTCTGTTCCTCTCTTGTGAGACCTCATCTGGGGTATTGGGTCTAGTTCTGGAATCATCAACGTAAGGAGGAGATGGAGCTGTTGGAGCAGGCCCAGAGGAGGCTACAGAGATGATCGGAGGGCTGGAGAACCTCCCGTACGAGGACAGGCTGAGAGAGTTGGGCTTGTTCAGCCTGGAGAAGAGAAGGCTCTGAAGAGACCCTTCCAGTACCTGAAAGGGGCTCCAAGAAAGCTGGGGAGAGACTGTTCACAAAGACTTGGAGTGATAGGATGAGGGGCAATGGATAACGTGGAGAGGGGCAGATTTAGACTAGGTATTAGGGAGAATTTCTTCACCATGAGGGAGGTGAGACACTGGAAGAGGTTTCCCAGAGCAGTGGTGGCCGCCCCATCCCTGGAGGTGTCCAAGGCCGGGTTGGATGGGGCTTGGAGCCCCTGATCCAGTGGGAGGTGTCCCTGCCCACGGCAGGAAGGTTGGAACTGGGTGATCTTTAAAGTCCCTTCCAACCCAAATTATTATATGATTCTATGACAATGGTCCTTATGAGAACTGTTCTGAGTGGAAAAAAAACCAACCCAAAAAAAGGAAACCACCTTCTGGTTGCACTCAAACATCATAAAAGCTCTCTGTTCCTGTAACCACTGTCAACATTTAATACTTACTCATCCTTTTTCATAGAAAAATGGTTGGACTCGATGACCCAGTGGGTCTTTTCCAACCTGGTGATTCTATGATTCTCTGATAGAACCACTTGTATGCTAAGGAAAACGGGTGTTAGGTACCAGTTAGCTAAAAGGCAGAGCTTCTTTTTATATCGTTTCAAGTGCTGGTAGAATTCACTGAGGTATCTTAGCTGGGTGACGGCTGATCCCAGCTGGCTGCTCACAGCAGGGTTTTTCTGACTGGAAAGCTGCTCTCTGTGCATCAGGCTGTAGTGTAAGAGAGATGAAAGCTTTCTTTTCAGACGTAGAAGCTTCCTTTGACAAGCTAAAATATTCCTGGTAACAATTTCCTTCACGTTATGGGATAATGTATGCAAGATGATATATTTTAACCCTTCTGTTTAGCACCGTTGGAGTGGGGCAACGAGCTCACGTAGCACTTTCTGACATTTGTGTGTCTCTGCATTGCAGGATCTGACCAAGTCCAAGTGTCTCCGTGGATGTGCATAGAATTGATGAGGCAGGAATTCTGGTTCCACCGCTAATTGAATGAATCATTTACAATGGTGAAAATAAACTGGGAATCTCTGCGCGTCTGTGTAAGAATAAACATAAAGAATGTGTTTAGAGATCACCCTGGAATCATCTGCCATGAGAGCCTCATTCACAGCCCCACGCTGGAGGCAGCAGGATTTGTTGATTGACAGCGACTGACCATGAGCCAGCATTGGCCCAGGAGGCCAGGATGGCCAGTGGCCTATTGGATTAGACACAGCGTAGCCAGCAGGGCCAGGGAGGTTCTTCTCCCTCTGGACTCGGCACTGGTGAGACCACTCCTCGAATCCTGTGTTCAGTTCTGGGCCCCTCCCCACAAGAAGGATGTTGAGGCTCTGGAGCGAGTGCAGAGAAGAGCAACAAAGCTGGAGAAGGGGCTGGAGAACAGGCCTGATGAGGAGCGTCTGAGAGAGCTGGGGGTGTTTATCCTGGAGAAGAGAAGGCTGAGGGGAGACCTCATTACTCTCTGCAACTCCTCGAGAGGAGGTTGTGGAGAGGAGGGAGCTGGCTTCTTCTCCCAAGTGACCGAGCCTCAAGTTCCGCCAGGGGAGGTTTAGGCTCAATATTAGGAAAAAAAATTTCACGGAAAGGGTCATTGAGCAGTGTCAGAGGCTGCCCAGGGAGGGGGTTGATTCGCCTTCCCTGGAGGGGTTTAAGGGACGGGTGGATGAGGTGCTGAGGGACATGATTTAGTATTTGTGGAGCAGGGCCCTCTCACTCCCTCAGCAGCCTGTTGCACCTGGTGTAACTGATAAGCACCCACCTGCAGGCTGCAGGCCTGAGACTAACAGGGATGGGGGATGGCAGCAGGTTCCTCCCAGGGGAAGGAAGCCTGCTCCCCATAAGCAGTCAGCGACACCCGAGATCCCCCTGGCGAACAAGTACCGTGTGCTCCAGGAGGAAACTAGTCCTGAGGATGGTGGTCATCATAGCCTAGAATCTTTTCCTAGGCCACACCATCCTCGGAAGGAAATCACAACCTCCTCCACTAAGAAGAAGTGGAGGGTGATTGTTGTAGGGGACTCCCTCCTCAAAGGAGCGGAGGGACCCATTGGCAGAGCTGACCCGCTCCACAGGGAGGTCTGCTGCCTGCCAGGGGCATCAGGGAGGGAAGTAGCTGGGAAACTCCCCTCCCTGATCCATGAGACGGACGACTACCCTCTGGTAGTAGTCCAGACTGGTAATGATGGCCTAGCCAACAGAAAGGCTAAGGACATCAAAAAAAGACTTCAGGGCCCTTGGGAAGACGATGGAGGGCTCAGGGGCACAGATGGTGTTCTGCTCCATCCCCAGGATACATGGAGCAGACCCGCAGGACACTAAGAAGGACTCGATCAATGCCTGGCTCCGAACCTGGTGCGAGGAAAAGGGCTTTGGGTTCTTTGACCACGGGGTGGTTCGTGCACCCCCTGACATGGGGGCAAAGGTTGGGACACGTGGGTCTCCTAGTGGGGCTAAGGCCCTTGCTAAAAACTTAGCCAAGCTCCTAAATCGAGCTTTAAACTAGGTGTGAAGGGGGAGGGGATTGAGTCCAGGCTAGACAGCTCCGTGCCTGGACGTGGGCCACGTGAGGACCCCCAGCGTGACACCACACTCGCTCAACAACGGAGATAGAGATATTCTGGCATCAACTACTCCAGTTAATAGGCAATTGGGAACAAGCACCATCCCCTCTAGGAGGGCTGAAGGCTCAGCTACTCAGCTGAAGTGCATTTACACCAATGCAGGCAGCTTGGGGAACAAGATGGAAGAGCTGGAAGCCGTTGTAGGGCAAGGTGCCTTTGATGTCGTTGCCATCACGGAAACGTGGTGGGATGACTGTTATAACTGGAGTTCGGGTATGGGGGGGTAGAAACCCTTCAGGAGGGATAGAAAGGGTAGGAGAGGGGGTGGAGTAGCCCTCTTTGTAAGGGAGGACTTGGACACCTCCGAGATGGACTGTGGCGATGAGGAGACTGAGTGCCTGTGGGTTAAGATCAAGGGAGCCCATAACAAGGGAGACTTTGTGCTGGGAGTCTGTTACAGGCCACCCAGCCAAGGAGAAGCGGCTGAGGAGCTCTTCTACAAACAGCTGGGGTCAATCTCCAAGTCAGCGCCTCTTGTCCTTGTGGGAGACTTCAATGTCCCTGACATCTGCTGGGAGTACAACACAGCAGAAAGGAAGCAGAAAGTTGGTTCCTGGAGTGTGTGGAAGATAACTTCCTTGCACAGCTGGTCAACGAACCTACGAGGGAAGGTGCCCTCCTGGACTTGCTGTTTGTCAACAGAGAGGGCCTTGTGGGGGATGTGAGAGTAGGGGGTGGCCTAGGTCTTAGTGATCACGAGATGATAGGGTTTTCTGTCCTAGGTGAAGCGAAGAGGGTACTAAGCAGGACAGTTGCACTAAATGTCCAGAGGGCAGACTTTGAACTGTTCAGAAGGTTGGTTGGCAAAGTCTCCTGGGAGACAGCACTTGAGGGCAAGGGAGCCCATGAGGGCTGGGAGTTCCTCAAAAAGGAGATCCTGGCAGCTCAGGAGAAAGCCATCCCCATGCTCCGGAAAAAAGGCCGGCAGGGGAAAAAAACAGCTTGGTTGAGTAGGGAAATCTTGAGTGAAATTAGAAAAAAAAGGAAGATTTATAGGCTCTGGAAGGGGGGACAGGCTTCTTGGAGGGACTACAGGAGGGAAGTGAGGCTATGTAGGGAAAAAATCAGAGGGGCTAAGGCTGAGCTAGAGATCAGATTAGCTAAGTCTGCAAAAGACAATAAAAAAATCTTTCTGTAAGTATATAAACAGCAGAAGGAGGACAAGGGAGACCATACAGTCCCTTTTGGACTCAGAGGAAACAGCAGTGACAGGGGACGAGGAGAAGGCTGAGGTACTTAATGCCTTCTTTGCCTCAGTCTTTAATTGTAAAGAAAGCTGTTCCCTCTGTGTAGATAGCCGGGAAACAGAGGAGCAATACGAGGCTCCCATAGTCCAAGAGGAGGTGGTCAGAGCCCTGCTTGGCCAAGTGGACACCCACAAGTCCATGGGGCCAGATGGGATACATCCTAGGGTTTTGAGGGAGCTGGCGGATGTATTGGCCAAAGCCCTTTCCATCATCTTCCAGCAGTCCTGGAAGACTGGGGAGGTACCTCTGGACTGGAGACTGGCTGATGTAGTTCCCATTTCCAAGAAGGGTAGCAGGGAGGATCCGGGGAACTCCAGGCCTGTCAGTCTGACCTCAGTGCCTGGGAAAGTCATGGAACAGGTGATCTTGAGTGCTATCAGGAAGCACTTACAAGAGAAGCGGGTGATCAGGCCCAGTCAACATGGGTTTACCAGAGGCAGGTCCTGCCAAACCAACCTGATCGCCTTCTATGGCAAAGTCACTCGGCTGCTGGATGAGGGAAAGGCTGTGGATGTGGTCTTTCTGGACTTCAGTAAAGCCTTTGACACAGTTTCTCACATCATTCTGCTGCGGAAACTGTCACCTCTGGCCTGGACAGACACACACTCTCCTGGGTAGGAAACTGGTTGGCTGGAGGGCCCAGAGAGTGGTGGGAAATGGTGTTAAGTCCAGCTGGAGGTCAGTGACAAGTGGTGTCCCCAGGGCTCAGTGCTAGGTCCAGTCCTGTTCAATGTCTTCATCAATGACCTGGATGAAGGCATTGAGGGTACCCTTAGCAAGTTTGCAGATGACACAAAGCTGTGTGGAAGTGTGGATCTGCTGGAGGGTAGGGAGGCTTTGCAGGGGGACCTGGATAGGCTGGACCACTGGGCAATGTCCAACGGGATGAGGTTTAACACGGCCAAATGCCGGGTCCTGCACTTGGGGCACAACAACCCTATGCAGAGCTCCAGACTGGGAGAAGCCTGGCTGGAAAACTGCCAGGAGGAGAGGGACCTGGGGGGGTTGGTCGACAGCCACTGACCATGAGCCAGCAGTGTGCCCAGGGGGCCAAGAAGGCCAATGGCATCCTGGCTTGGATCAGAAATGGTGTGACCAGCAGGGCCAGGGAGGTGATTCTCCCTCTGGACTCAGCACTGGTGAGGCCGCTCCTTGAATATTGTGTCCAGTTCTGGGCCCCTCAGCACAAGAAGGATGTTGAGGCTCTGGAGAGAGTCCAGAGAAGAGCAACGAGGCTGGTGAAGGGGCTGGAGAACAGACCCTATGAGGAGCGGCTGAGAGAGCTGGGGGGGTTTATCCTGGAGAAGAGGAGGCTGAGAGGAGACCTCATTACTCTCTACAACTACCTGAAGGGAGGTTGTGGAGAGGAGGGAGCTGGGCTCTTCTCCCAAGGGACAGGGGACAGGACAAGAGGGAATGGTCTCAAGCTCCACCAGGGGAGATTTAGGCTGGAGATTAGGAGGAGGTTTTTCCCAGAAAGGGTCATTGGGCATTGGAATAGGCTGCCCAGGGATGGGGTTGATTCCCCTTCCCTGGAGGTGTTTAAGGGACGGGTGGACGAGGTGCTGAGGGACTTGGTTTAGTGTTAGATAGGAATGGTTGGACTCCATGATCCGATGGGTCTCTTCCAACCTGGTTGTTCCGTGATTCTGTGGAGGGGTTCGGGGTCAGGCCAGATGGGGCTTGGAGCCCCTGATCCGGCAGGAGGTGTCCCCGGGTTGGAACCGGATGGGCCTGAAGACCGGCATGTACTACCTGCGGACGAAGCCTGCCGCCAACCCCATCCAGTGCACCCTCGACAAGGAGAAGCTGCAGGAGCGGGAGAAGAAGAAGAAGGTCTTCCAGGACCAGGAGGAGGAGGAGAAGGAGAGGAATAAAGCCGCCATGGTGTGCTCCTTGGAGAACCGGGAGGAGTGTTTGCTGTGCGGCTCCTAAGGGAGCCATCTGCCCCACCCGTGGGGCCGGCAAAGCCCTTCCAGGAGTCCACGGGAGACTGAAGCGTGGTTGGGGCTGGGGGGAATGTCACTCCGGGCTCCGGAGGCTTTGCTGGAGTCGGAGGCCAGAGGGGACAATGCCGGTCGTGTCGTACCCGTGGCGGTAGCTACCAACCTCACCTCCCTCCCTCTTCTTCGTATCTCTTTCCTCGTTCTCTCTCTTTTTCTATCGGAAGTCGCTTTATGGACATTATTAATAAAGTTTCTGTGGAGATCGAAATTTGACTCCCTTGACTCTCTCACTCTCACTCTCTCACTCTCTCTCTCTCTCTTTGAGTTCTTCTTTTGCGACTCTGAAATCAGAAATGAAATGAAAGGAACCGTCACGGGTCGGCTTACGAGTGGCCTGGGACACAAGCCCCATCCAGGGATGGGGCAGCCACCGCTTCCCTGGGTAACCTGGGCCAGGGCTTCCTCACCCTCACAGCAAAACATTCCTCGCACTAACTTTCGGGTTGGTCTTGACCTTTTGACGTTTGACCTTTGACTCAGTGGAACCTCCGCCTTGTCCTCATCCCCTGTCACTGTTGTCCCTCCTGCATCCGACAGGGACTGTTTGGTCTCCCTACTCCTCCTTTTATTATTTATGTATTTATAAACAGATTTGTTGTTGTTGTTCTCTCTCTCACAGACTTCTCCCAACGTGATCTCTAGTCGAGCCTCCTAGGCGGCTTCTTTTAATCGATCCAGAGGGTAAATTCCCAAGGGAGTCAATGAACACGATCCAGGGGGTCTCAGGAGAAAGTGCCCAAGTGCCGCGCGCGCCGCAACCCACCCTGGGATCCCCGACGGGATCCGCTACCGGCTCTGGCTCCGGGATCGATCCCAGGGGGATGGGGCTGAGGGAGACGGAGCCCAGAGATCCCAGTGGGACTGAGGGAGCCGAGCAGGCTGGGGCCAAGGGATC
Organism: Coccyzus lansbergi; assembly: GCA_033558105.1. Classification (NCBI taxonomy): domain Eukaryota; kingdom Metazoa; phylum Chordata; class Aves; order Cuculiformes; family Coccyzidae; genus Coccyzus; species Coccyzus lansbergi. The sequence goes on from JAUMJK010001829.1 coordinate 73,699, forward strand.
CAGAGCCGAGGGATTGGAGGGATCCAAGCGGAACCGAGGGAGCCAAGTGGGGCTGGGACCGAGGGCTCTGGAGCCGAGGGATCCGAGGGCCCCAGCGCTAGCTAAGGGATCCCAGGAAGAACCGAGGGAGCCACGAGGCCTCCCGGGCTCCTCCTCTCCCTCCCTCCGTGAATCCATCCCCGGGCAGCGGCGTCTCCCGCTCCGGGTGGGGCCGGGAGGTCCATGGGGGCGTCCGGGCTTGGGAGGTCACTGCTCCTCCAGCCACGAGGGTTTCTCGGCTCCGGGCGTCTTGAGTTTGATGTTGAACTGCTTGAGGGTTTGCTCGAGCTGCTGCTGGTTCCCCGCGAAATAGGCCGAGATGGCGTTGTGGAAGAGCAGCAGCTGCTTGTGCATCACCTTGATCTGCGGGAGAGGAGGAGGAGGAGGAGGAGGAGGAGATGGAGGAGCAGGGCTCAGGCCGGGAGCCCCGATCGATCCCGTGCATCCCGGTAGCTCCCGGCGGCTCCTTCCCACCTTGTTCTCCTCCAGGAACTTGAGCTTGATGGCCACGTCGGCGCGGAGCTTCTCGTACTTCTCCTTGTGGCTCTGGAACTGGCTCTGGGCTGCGTCCAGCCGGCTCAGTGTCCCAGCGTCCCGCGGGCCCAGGCTCAGCTCCTCCAGGTCCGTGCGGTACGCGTCGTACTCCAGTCTGTGGGAATCGATCGGTTGGGAAGGACCCAGCGGATCATCCAGTCCAACTGTTCCCATCAATCACTGACCCGTGTCCCTCAGCACCTCGGCCACTCACAGAATCACAGAACAACCAGGTTGGAAGAGACCCATCGGATCTTCTAGTCCAACCATTCCTATCAAACACTAAACCAAGTCCCTCAAGACCTCATCCACCCGTCCCTTAAACACCTCCAGGGAAGGGGAATCAACCCCCTCCCTGGGCAGCCTATTCCAATGCCCAATCACCCTTTCTGTGAAAAACCTCCTCCTAATCTCCAGCCTAAATCTCCCCTGACGGAGCTTGAGGCCATTCCCTCTTGTCCTGTCCCCTGTCCCTTGGGAGAAGAGCCCAACTCCCTCCTCTCCACAACCTCCTTTCAGGTAGTTGTAGAGAGTAATGAGGTCTCCCCTCAGCCTCCTCTTCTCCAGGATAAACACCTCCAGCTCTCTCAGCCGCTCCTCATAGGGCCTGTTCTCCAGCCCCTTCACCAGCTTCATTGCTCTTCTCTGGACTCACTCCAGAGCCTCAACATCCTTCTTGTGCTGAGGGGCCCAGAACTGGACACAGGATTCAAGGAGCAGCCTCACCAGTGCTGAGTCCAGAGGGAGAATCACCTCCCTGGCCCTGCTGGTCACACCATTTCTGATCCAAGCCAGGATGCCATTGGCCTTCTTGGCCACCTGGGCACACTGCTGGCTCATGGTCAGTCGCTGTCGACCAACACCCCCAGGTCCCTCTCCTCCTGGCAGTTTTCCAGCCAGACTTCTCCCAGTCTGGAGCTCTGCTCAGGGTTGTTGTGCCCCAAGTGCAGGACCCGGCATTTGGCCGTGTTAAACCTCATGCCGTTGGACATTGCCCAGAGCTCCAGCCTGTTTAGGTCCCTTTGCAGAGCCTCCCTACCCTCCAGCAGATCCACACTCCCACACAGCTTTGTGTCATCTGCAAACTTGCTAAGGGTACCCTCAATGCCCTCATCCAGGTCATTGATGAAGACATTGAACAGGGCTGGACCCAACACTGAGCCCTGGGGACACCACTTGTCACTGGCCTCCAGCTGGACTTAACACCATTTCCCACCACTCTCTGGACCCTCCATCCAGCCAGTTTCCTACCCAGGAGAGTGTGCGTCTGTCCAGGCCAGAGGTGACAGTTTCCGCAGCAGAATGATGTGAGAAACTGTGTCAAAGGCTTTACTGAAGTCCAGAAAGACCACATCCACAGCCTTTCCTTCATCCAGCAGCCGAGTGACTTTGCCATAGAAGGCGATCAGGTTGGTTCAATTCAATCCCATCCCAGCTCAACCCAGCACTTTCCAGTCCAGCCCTGTTCAATTCAATCCCATCCCAGTTCATCCTGAGCCAACCCAGCACCTTCCATCCCAGCCCAGTTCAATTCAATCCCATCCCTGCTCACCCCAGTCCATCCCACCCCATCCCAGTTCAATTCAATTCCATCCCAGTCCATCCCAGTCACTCAGGAGTGGTGCCACTAGCCCATCCCAGTCCATCCCAGGTCAATTCAATCCCATCCCAGTCCATCCCAGTCACTCAGGAGTGGAGCCACTGGCCCATCCCAGTCCATCCCAGTTCAATTCAATCCCATCCCAGTCCATCCCAGTCACTCAGGAGTGGTGCCACTAGCCCATCCCAGTCCATCCCAGGTCAATTCAATCCCATCCCAGTCCATCAGGAGTGGAGCCACTGGCCCATCCCACCCCATCCCAGGTCAATTCAATCCCATCCCAGTCCATCCCAGTCACTCAGGAGTGGAGCCACTGGCCCATCCCAGTCCATCCCAGGTCAATTCAATCCCATCCCAGTCCATCCCAGTCACTCAGGAGTGGAGCCACTGGCCCATCCCAGTCCATCCCAGGTCAATTCAATCCCATCCCAGTCCATCCCATCCGTCTCTCCCAGAACAGAGCTATTGGCCCAATCCCAGTATGTTCCAGTCCATCCCATCTCACCCCAGTCCATTTCACTCCCATCCCAGTTGGTACCATTCCTGTCACTCCAGAGTGGGACTTCTGGCCTATCCCAGTCTGTCCCAGTCCATCCCAGTCTGTCCCAGTCCATCCCAGCTCAACTCACCCCTTCCCATCCCAGTAAACCCTCGTTCATCCCAGTCCATCCCACCCTAGTCTCTCAGAACAGAGCAACAGAGCCCTCCCAGTTCATCCCAGTCCATCCCAGCTCACTCTGATCACTCCAGAGGAGTCATTGCTCCATCCCAGTCCATCCCAGCTCATCCCAGTCCCTCAGAAAGGAGCCAGGGGCCCATCCCAGTGCACAGAATCCCAGAATCACCAGGCTGGAAGAGACACTGCGATGGGGGATACTGGGATGGGGGATACTGGGAAGTGATGATAGGGGAATGCGAGGATACTGGGATTTAGGGACACTGGGATGGGGGGATACTGGGATGAGGGGATACTGGGATTTAGGGACAGAGATACTGGGATGGGGAATACTGAGATATTGAGATGCGAGGATACTGGGACGTTGGGACACTGGGGTGTGATGATACTGGGATGGGGAGATACTGGGATTTAGGGACACTGGGATGGGGAGATACTGGGATGGGGGGATACTGGGAGGTAGGGACACTGGAATGTGGGGATACTGGGAGGGAGGGATGAGGGGATACTGGGATGGTGAGATACTGGGAGGGGGAGATACTGGGATGGGGGGATACTGGGATGGGGAGATACTGGGATGCGGGATACTGGGATGGGGGGATACTGGGATGGGGAGATACTGGGATGGGGAGATACTGGGATGGGGAGATACTGGGATGCGGGATACTGGGATGGGGAGATACTGGGATGGGGAGATACTGGGATGGGGAGATACTGGGATGGGGAGATACTGGGATGCGGGATACTGGGATGGGGAGATACTGGGATGGGGGGATACTGGGATGGGGGGATACTGGGATGGGGGGATACTGGGATGGGGAGATACTGGGATGGGGAGATACTGGGATGGGGAGATACTGGGATGGGGAGATACTGGGATGCGGGATACTGGGATGGGGAGATACTGGGATGGGGGGATACTGGGATGGGGGGATACTGGGATGCGGGATACTGGGAGGTGATGATACTGGGATGAGGGAATACTGGGATGTGGGGATACTGGAATAGTGGGATGTAGGGACACTGGGATGTGGGATACTGGGATTTAGGGACACTGGGATGGAGGACAGTGGGATGGGGGGGGATACTGGGATGCGATGATACTGGGATGGGGGGATACTGAGATATTGAGATGCGAGGATACTGGGCTGGAGGGACACTGGGATGTGGGGATACTGGGAGGGAGGGACATGGGGATAGCGGGATGGGGGATACTGGTATGTAGGGACACAGATACTGGGATGGGGAATACTGAGATACTGGATGTGATGCTACTGGGATGCAGGAGCACTGGGATACGACGATATTGGGATGGGGGGATACTGGGACCTGGGGACAGTGGGATACTGGGATGGGGACACTCCCTGGTGACTCTACGATTCCGCGATCGATCCCAACCTTCCCCACTTTCCAGGGAATGTGACTCAACCCCTTCCCTGCTCAGCTCCTTTCCCACAGGATCTTTCTCCGCGATTCCCATCCCAGAGCCCCCTCAGCCCCTTTCCAGGGGATTTTTCTCCATGATCCCCATCCCAGAGCCCCTGAAGCCCCTTTCCAGGGGATTTTTCTCCACGATCCCCATCCCAGAGCCCCCTCAGCCCCTTTCCAGGGGATTTTTCTCCATGATCCCCATCCCAGAGCCCCTGAAGCCCCTTTCCATGGGATTTTTCTCCATGATCCCCATCCCAGAGCCCCTGAAGCCCCTTTCCAGGGGATTTTTCCCCACGATCCCCACCCCAGAGCCCCCTCAGCCCCTTTCCAGGGGATTTTTCTCCATGATCCCCATCCCAGAGCCCCTGAGGCCCCTTTCCAGGGGATTTTTCTCCATGATCCCCATTCTGGAGCCCCTGAAGCCCCTTTCCAGGGGATTTTTCCCCACGATCCCCACCCCAGAGCCCCCTCAGCCCCTTTCCAGGGGATTTTTCTCCACGATCCCCATCCCAGATCTCCCTCAGCCCCTTTCCAGGGGATTTTTCTCCACGATCCCCATCCCAGAGGCCCTGAAGCCCCTTTCCAGGGGATTTTTCTCCATGATCCCCATCCCAGAGCCCCCTCTGCCCCTTTCCAGGGGATTTTTCTCCACGATCCCCATCCCAGAGCCCCTGAAGCCCCTTTCCAGGGGATTTTTCTCCACGATCCCCATCCCAGAGCCCCTGAAGCCCCTTTCCAGGGGACTTTTCTCCACGATCCCCACCCCAGAGCCCCCTCAGCCCCTTTCCAGGGGATTTTTCTCCATGATCCCCATCCTAGAGCCCCTGAAGCCCCTTTCCAGGGGATTTTTCTCCACGATCCCCATTCTGGAGCCCCCTCAGCCCCTTTCCAGGGGATTTTTCTCCACGATCCCCATCCCAGAGCCCCCTCTGCCCCTTTCCAGGGGATTTTTCTCCACAATCCCCATCCCAGAGCCCCTGAAGCCCCTTTCCAGGGGATTTTTCCCCACGATCCCCACCCCAGAGCCCCTGAAGCCCCTTCCCAGGGGATTTTTCTCCACGATCCCCATTCTGGAGCCCCCCTCAGGCCCTTCCCAGGGGATTTTTTTTCCCCGCGATTCCCATCCCGGCTCCTCGGGATGCGCACCGTGCGCTCTCGTAGTGCTTGACGGTGAGGAGCGTGTCCTCCATGGTCTTGTGCACCAGGGTCTGGATGCTGGAGACGAAGAAGTTGACGGCTCCCAGCAGCGTCTCCCCGTTCCGGCACAGCAGCTTCTGCGTCTCCGCGTTGTACCCAAACTCCTCCTGACGGGGAGGGGGAAAGAGCAGGGACGGGAGACGGAATCAGGATCCTGCGGCATTGGGATCAAGGGGGGGACGACACGGGGTGTCGCTGCTCCTCAGAGTCGGGGAAAGAGCCACGGGAGCAGCGGGAGCCGAGGGAGCCAGGTCCAAGGGAGCTGAGGGACCCCAGGGAGCTGAGGTATCTGGAGCTGAGAGAGTTGGGGGACCCAGACCCAAGGGAGCTGAGGGATTCAGAGCTGAGAGAGTTGAGGGACCCAGATCCAAGGGAGCTGAGGGATTCAGAGCGAAGGGACCCAAGGGAGCTGAGGGATTCAGAGCTGAGAGAGTTGGGGGACCCAGATCCAAGGGAGCTGAGGGACCTAAGGGAGCTGAGAGATCCAGAGCTCAGGGAGCTGAGGGATCCAGAGCTGAGAGAGTTGAGGGATCCAGATGCAAGGGAGCTGAGGGATTCAGAGCCAAGGGAGCTGAGGGGGCCGAGGGATTTGGGCCCGAGGCAGCTGAGGAATCCAGATCCAAGGGAGCTGAGGGACCCAAAGGAGCTAAGGGATCTGAGAGATACAAAGGTGCTGAGGGATCTGGATCCAAGGGAGCCGAGGGACCCAAGGGAGCTGGAGCCAAGAGAGCTGAGGGAGTTGAGGGATCTAGAGCTGAGAGAGTTGAGGGATCCAGAGCTGAGGGATCTGAGCTGAGGTTGCTGAGGGATCCAAGGGAACTGAGGGACCTGGAGGATCTGGGGGAGACAAGGGACTCAAGGGAGCTGAGGGATCTGGAGCCAAGAGAGCTGAGGGATCCAGATCCGAGGGAGCTGAGGGATTCAGAGCCAAGAGACCCAAGGGAGCTGAGGGAGCTGGAGCAGAGGGAGCTGAGGGATCCAGAGCTGAGAGAGTTGAGGGACCCAGATCCGAGGGAGCTGAGGGATTCAGAGCCAAGGGAGTGAGGGACCTAAGGGAGCTGAGGGATCTAGAACCAAAGGAGCTGAGGGAGCTGAGGGATCCAGATCCAAGGGAGCTGAAGGCTCCAGAAGGGAGGGAGCTGAGGGATCCAAGGGATCCAGATTCAAGGGAGCTGAGAGGTCCACAACCAAGAGACCCAAGGGAGCTGAGGGATCTGGAGCAGAGGGAGCTGAGGGATCCAGACCCAAGGGAGCTGAGGGAGCTGCAGCAGAGAGAGCCAAGGGAGACGAGGGATCTGGAGCTCAGAAAGCTGAGGGAGCTGGACCTGAGGGACCCAAGGGAGCTGAGGGATCTGGAGCAGAGGGAGCCAGGGGATCCAGATCCAAGGGAGCTGAGGGACCCGAGGGAGTTGAGGGACGTTTTACTGAGGAAAGTGTTTTTCTGTGTTTCTGGTAGAAACTTTCTGATTTGCTGTTGTCACATGGCAAGGTTTATTTTACTCCTTGTCCAGAGCTCGTAAGGACAGTGCCAGCAAAATTCTTTGAAACTGGTTGTGTGAGCATTTCAAATCCTTTGCCAGTGTTTAGATCTTTTGTCTCATTTTCTTCCAAACACACCCTTTCTAAAACAGAACAGGCCCTATGAGGAGCGGCTGAGAGAGCTGGGGGGGTTTATCCTGGAGAAGAGGAGGTTGAGAGGAGACCTCATTACTCTCTACAACTCCCTGAGAGGAGGTTGTGGAGAGGAGGGAGCTGGGCTCTTCTGCCAAGGTACAGGGGACAGGACGAGAGGGAATGGCCTCAAGCTCCACCAGGGGAGATTTAGGCTGGAGATTAGGAGGAAGTTTCTCCCAGAAAGGGTCATTGGGCATTGGAACAGGCTGCCCAGGGAGGGGGTTGAGTCCCCTTCCCTGGAGGGTTTAAGGGACGGGTGGATGAGGTGCTGAGGGACATGGGTTAGGGATTGATAGGGATGGTTGGACTCCATGATCCGGTGGGTCTCTTCCAACCTGGTGATTCTAGGATTCTATGACCCAGACCCGAGGGAGCTGAGGGATCTGGACCCAAGGGAGCTGAGGGAGCTGAGGGATCCGGAGCTGAGAGAGTTGAGGGACCCAGATCCAAGGGAGCTGAGGGATCTGGACCCAAGGGAGCTGAGGGATCCAGAGCTGAGAGAGCTGAGGGAGCCAGATCTGAGGGAGCTGAGGGATCTGGACCCAAGAGAGCTGAGGGAGCCGGAGGTGAGGGAGCTGAGGTGAAGGAGCTAAGGGATCAGAGCCGAGGGCTCCAGAGTGTCTCTGAGGGCGTTTGGGGCGTTACCTGTAGCTCGGGCGCCTTCTGGCTGAGGTCTGCGAAGGCGTCTCCGAGGCTGCGCTGGGTCTGCACGAGGCTGTAGAAGTGGTGTGCGAGGGCCCTCGCCAGCTGCAGCACCAGCTCGTACTTGCGCTTGGTCTCGCGCAGCAGCTCGATCTGCGCCTCCAGCTCCAGATCCACCGTCCGGGAGCCGCGGCCGAAACGCTCCGACAGCAGCTGCTTCGTGCACTGGGGACGCACGGGGAACCTCGGCAGGGACGGAACAGACCAGACGCCCAGGGGAGCCAGAGGGAAGGGGAAGAGCCCACCCAGGGGAGTCGGCGTCATCCCAGGGGATCCAGGGGGAAGAGGGGGCCCAGGGGATCTAGCATCATCCCCGGGGACCCAGCATCATCCCAGAGGATCCAGCATCATCCCAGGGGATTCAGCACCAGCCCAGAGGAGCCAGAGGGAAGGAGAAGAGCTGTCCCCGTGGAGCCAGGATCGTCCCAGAGGATCCAGCATCATCCCAGGGGATCCAGCACCAGCCCAGAGGAGCCAGAGGGAAGGAGAAGAGCTGTCCCCGTGGAGCCAGGATCATCCCTGAGGATCCAGCATCATCCCAGGGGATCCAGAGGGAAAGGGAAGAGCTGTCCCCATGGAACCAGCATCATCCCCAGGGGATCCAGCACCAGCCCAGAGGATCCAGCATCATCCCCAGGGGATTCAGCATCATCCCAAAGGATCCAGAAGGCAGGGGAAGAGCTGTCCCCATGGAGCCAGGATCATCCCAGAGGATCCAGCATCAGCCCAGGAAATCCAGAGGGTAAGGAAAGAGCTATCCCCATGGAGCCAGGATCGTCCCAGAGGAGCCAGCATCATCCCAGAGGATCCAGCATCATCCCAGGGGAGCCAGAGGGAAGGGGAAGAGCTGTCCCCATGGAGCCAGGATCGTCCCAGAGGATCCAGTATCATCCCAAAGGATCCAGAGGGAAGGGGAAGAGCTGTCCCCATGGAGCCAGGATCGTCCCAGAGGATCCAGCATCATCCCAGGGGATCCAGAGGGAATAGACAGAGCTGTCCCCATGGAGCCAGGATTGTCCCAGAGGATCCAGCATCATCCCAGGGGATCCAGAGGGCAGGGTCAGAGCCGGCCCAGGGCTCCCTGGGAAGGATCGGAGGGGCCGGAGTCCCTCACCTTGTAGGTGTTGATCCCCCACTTCTTGACGATGTCGAACTTCTCCCCCGCGATCCCGCGCACGATCTCCTCCCCGGCCGCCCCGGAGCCGGGATGGGGCGGGTGGAGCCCAGAACCTGCGGAGAGGGGCGGGATCAGCTCCGGATCCGACCCCGAGGGCTCCAGAATCCTGTGTTTTCCCTCGGGAGGAATCCTCGTCGCTCTCCGCGCTCCCGGACTTTTCCGGGCTACCTGGGAGGGCGGCCGGCTGAGCCATCCGTTCGGCGGCCACCGAGCTGGGAATGACGGATGATGCCAGAGGAGGATGGAGGATGGAGCCTGGAATGGAGATGGATGTGGAGATGGAAATGGAGATGGACTCTGCTTTGTCTTGGATTTGGAGCTGCTCCAGCTCGGATCCGGCCTGGAAAGGCTCTGGGATGGACACGGATGCTTCTCCGTGTCCAGGAGGCGTGTCCCACGCACCTTTGATGGCTGCGGAGGGGACGATGCCCTCGGCGGAGCCACCGTAGCCGCCGGAGACGATGCTGGTCTCGTTGAGGTTGGGGCCGGACACCATCACCTGCTGCAGGTCCTGGAGCGACAGGGAGAGAGCGAAGAGGAGGGAATGGAGGATGGAAAATCCCAGCTCCATCCCCATCCCCATCCCAGCTCCGTCCCCATCCCAGCTCCGTCCCCATCCCCATCCCAGCTCCATCTCTATCCCCATCCCAGCTCCGTCTCTCTCTCCATCCCAGCTCCGTCTCTCTCTCCATCCCAGCTCCGTCTCTCTCTCCATCCCAGCTCCGTCTCTATCCCGTCTCCATCCCCATCTCAGCTGTGTCTCCATCCCAGCTCCATCCCTGTCCCTATCCCAGCTCTGTCTCTGTCTCCATCCCAGCTCCGTCTCTATCTCCATCCAGTCCGTCTCCATCTCCATCTCAATCTCCATCCCAGCTCCATCCCCATCCCAGCTCCGTCTCTGTCCCAGCTCCGTCTCCGTCCCAGCTCCGTCTCCGTCCCAGCTCCGTCTCCGTCCCAGCTCCGTCTCCGTCCCCGTCCCAGCTCCGTCTCCATCCCCATCCCAGCTCCATCCCCATCCCAGCTCCGTCTCTCTCTCCATCCCATCTCTCTCTCCATCCCAGCTCCGTCTCTCTCTCCATCCCGGCTCTGTCTCCATCCCCATCCCGGCTCCATCCCCATCCCAGCTCCTTCTCCATCCCAGCTCCTTCTCCATCTCCATCCCAGCTCTGCCTCCATCTGTCTCCATCCCGGCTCTGTCTCCGTCTCCATCCCAGCTCCATCCATATCCCAGCTCTGTCTCTCTCTCCATCCCAGCTCCGCCTCCATCCCAGTTCCATATCTCTCTCTCCATCCCAGCTCCATATCTCTCTCTTCATCCCAGCTCCATCCCCATCCCAGTTCCATCTCCATCTCTATCCCAGCTCCGCTTCCATCTCTGTCTCCATCCCATCTCCATCCCAGCTCCGTCCCCATCCCAGCTCCGCCTCTATCTCTGTCTCCAGCCCAGCTCCCTCTCCAGCCCAGCTCCATCTCAGCTCTGTATTCATCCCAGCTCCTCCTCCATCTCCATCCCAGCTCCATCCCCATCCCAGCTCCGTCTCCATCTCTGTCTCCATCCCAGCTCCCTCTCCATCTCCATCCCAGCTCTGTATTCATCCCAGCTCCATCCCCATCCCCATCCCAGCTCCATCCCCATCTCCATCCCAGCTCCATCTCCATCCCAGTCCCACCACCATCTCTGTCTCCGTCCTGGCTCTGTCTCCATCCCTATCCCAGCTCCACCTCCATCCCAGCTCCGTCTCCCTCCCCATCCCGTCTCCATCCCAGCTCCCTCTCTGTCCCCATCCCAGCTCGGTCTCTCTCTCTCTATCCCAGCTCTCTCCCCATCCCAGCTCTGTCTCCATCCCAGCTCCATCCCCATCCCAGCTCCATCTCCATCTCCATCCCAACTCCATCTTTGTCTCCGTCCCAGCTCTCTCCCCATCCCAGCTCTGTCTCCATCCCAGTTCCATCCCCATCCCAGCTCCGTCTTTGTCTCCGTCCCAGCTCTCTCCCCATCCCAGCTCCGTCTCCATCCCAGCTCCATCTCCATCCCCATCCCAGCTCCGTCTTTGTCTCCGTCCCAGCTCTCTCCCCATCCCAGCTCTGTCTCCATCCCAGCTCCATCTCCATCCCCATCCCAGCTCCGTCTTTGTCTCCGTCCCAGCTCTCTCCCCATCCCAGCTCTGTCTCCATCCCAGTTCCATCCCCATCCCAGCTCCGTCTCCATCCCCATCCCAGCTCCGTCTCCGTCCCCACGCAGTCTCCCCACCTGCTCGAGGCCGTCATCCTCGGGGATGCTGCCGGCGTCTCCGTTGCTCCCGATGGGAATCTCCATGGTGGCCGCTTTGCCCAGGAGCCCGTCCGACATGGTTGGGGCCCTGCTGGGACGCTGCCCGTTCCCCTCGGCTCCCGGGAGCCCCCGACCCCCTCCTCCTCCCCTGCTGGGACATTCCCGGAGTTCCGGGATCCCTCTGGCACGGAGCCAGCGCCACGTCCGCAGCCAGACCGGTCCCAGCACATTCCGGAGCCACAGGGACCGGACACTTCCTCCCGGTGCTCCCCAGTTTGCCCCCCGGCTCCCCCCAGTCCCTCCCAGTTCCCCTGGGTTCCTGCGCTCACCCAGTTCTCCCCATTCCCTTCCAGTTCCCCCTGGTTTCTCCTCATTACCCAGTTCCTCCAGTTCCTCCCCAGTCCCCTGCTTCCCTTCTCCTCCCCCAGTTCTCCCTAATCCTCCAGTTCCTCCCATTCCCTTCCAGCTCCTTCCAGTTCCCCCTGGTTCTCCCCATTACCCAGTTCCTCCCACTCTAGTTCCAGTTCCCCCAGTTCTCCCAGTCCCCTGCTTCCCTTCTCTTCCCCCAGTTCCCCCCAGTCCCCCCATTCCCCCTCCTCACCCAGTTTCCCCTCTTCCTCCCAGTCTCCCCCATTCCCAGTTCTCCCAGTCATCCCCACTAACCCCCAGTTCCCCCCCAACACTTCTCCCAGTTCCACTCCCCAGTTCCTCCCAGTCCCTCCCAGTCCCTCCTGCTCTTCACAGGTTCCATTCATCCCTCCTCCTCCTCCCAGTTCCTCCCAGTTCTCTCTCTCTCCCTCCCTCCCTCCCAGTTCTCCCAGTCCCATGCCCTCCATTCATTCCTCCTCCTCCTCCCAGTCCCCTCCCCCCCCTCCTCTAGTCCCTCCCAGTCTCCCCAGTTGACCCCAGTCCCCTGCTCTCCCCCTGCCCCCCCAGTCCCTCCCAGTCCCCTCTCCCCCTTCCTCCTAGTCCCTCCCAGTCTCCCCAGTTCACACCAGTCCCCTTGCTCCCCCTTTCCCAGTCCTTTCCAGTCTCCCCTGTCCCTCCCCGTCCCTTCCTCTCCCCTCCTCCTAGTCCCTCCCAGTCTTCCCAGTTCACACCCAGTGCCCTGCTCTCCCCTTCCCAGTCCTTCCCAGTCCCCCCAGTCCCGGTTCCCCCATCCCCCTCCCAGTCCCCCCAGTCCCATCTCCCCCCTCTTCCCAGTCTCCCCAGTCCCCCTCTCTCCCCCTGCCCCACCTCCTCCCAGTCCCTCCCAGTCCCCCCTGCTCTTCACAGGTTCCATTCATCCCTCTGCCTCCTCCCAGTTCCTCCCAGTTCTCCTCTCTCCCTCCCTCCCAGTTCTCCCAGTCCCATTCCCTCCATTCATTCCTCCTCCTCCCAGTCCCCCCAGTTCCCACTCTCCTCTCCTCCCCTC